>CALNXK010000972.1:0-16940 GCA_942486035.1 Porites lobata | reverse complement strand
GCCTCCTCTGGGCATGACGGTTCGTATTTCCTGTTGGGAAAGAGAAAGAACAAAAAATGCAATGTTTCTGATTGTGTCATCGGCGGACGGAAAATGTTCTCCTTAAAAATAGCAACGATAACGATAACCATAAGAAGGATAGGGAGGGATAAGAGACCATCAGTGTGGACACCCACCTCTTGACGAAGCGGCTGGTGTTGTCGGAAGAAAGTTATCATGTCCTGCCACGTCTCCGCGTCTGGGAAGGCGTCAAGCCTGAGTCCCGCGACCGACCCGTCTTGCAAGCCCCAGGGATTTGCCTCTTCTTCCTCTTGCGCCGTCACTGGTTCGCCTGTCGCTTCTGCACCTGCTGAAATGAAACAGGGAGTTCTCGCCGTTAATGATTTGGAAGTGAGTGAGCGTATCATTTATATTGCCCAGGTTCACATAAAAATATGATCAAATGCGCATTACAAAAATGAAGAGTTAAGATTAATGTAATATATAAAAATTAAACAATATGAATGCCAAACAACTTAAAATATAAGATAAAACGCTAAACAGAATTCTAAGACACAAGTCGGTTCAAAAGGGCTTAAGAAATAAAAACAAACATGTCACACTACGTTCAGGTAATTAAGTGGCAAGCTATTTTAATAATAATGTATGTCCAGCATTGAAGGCTGTCGCAAACATTTGCTAGCCCAGCTGTGTCGCAACTTTAGCCGAAAAAATGATGTCGTGCCTTTGTTCCTTTACCAGTATGAAATTTTGCTCAATTTTGTTATTCTTGGGGTATTGATTCCATGTTTGTTATTCTTGTTGCAAGGAAATCTCTTGTTTCAGACTTCGCAACATATTTGCTAGCACTTTCCTAATATAAGAAGAATGACATAAGCAATCTATCAATGCTTTTCAAGTTTGCTTCTTAGCTACCAAATGTTTGCGACTGTCTCAGCGTGTGCGCACAACTCCACAAACTGAAAACGGTCACTCCTGAGACGTAGAACACGAAGCTGGTATCATGTGCTGATACCAGCATGTATTGGTATCGTAATAACGGATCATTGTTTTTATAGATTTGTATGCATTCCGTTAGTTTTAATTTTTCCCTTTTTTACTCATTGTAAATATAATAGGATATGGTTGTATATTTGTAGATATTTTTCAATAATGTTGTTTACATGACTGTAAAGCGCCTTGAACATAGGATAAGAGTGCTATAGAAATATTATTATTATTATTATTATTATTATTATTATTATTATTATTATTATTATTATTATGTGCGAGTGATACTCGAGTTTGGTTTTATTTTTCAGCGTTCTTTACCTGGTCCTCTGCCCTCCGTCGCTTCTCCCACACGGGACGCCTTGGCTCTGCTCCCGCCTACAGAGGAAGTCTTTCTCTTCTTCCTTGCTGCGCGTGCGCCACCCACTGTCGTCGAGGTGTTCTCTCCGTCAGTCTCTCCATGGTGGTCCTCCTCTGAGTCGCTGCTTTCCGAGCCGGGCCGGCTGCTCAGCCGTGCGAGGAGAGCACAGAGCATTGTCCGCTCGCTGTCCCCTGGTGGCTGTTGGGAGGTTCCAGCCTCCGAAGAAGACTCCGCGCTGGACTTGCCTATCTCCTACATAACACTCTCCGGACAGGATATGAGGGGTTCGTTGGATTCCTCGCCGCTACCGCTGGAGTCGTCGCCCTGTCTCTAACCCCGCATGAGGCTGGCGTGAAGCGTGTCCAAGGTGTCTGCCGATAATGCCTCAAAGGTGGCGAAGTTTACGCCAAACTCTCCCATGGCGGAAGCCAGGTACTGCGGGCAGAATGACCCACTCTGGTAACTGATGGCCGCGTAGCGGAGGTTAAGGAGCCGTGCTCTGCTCAGACCTGAGCCGGCGGTCGTTGCTTGACTGACCAAGCAGGCCACGTCGCACACCGCCAGTCGCCTCAGCGTCAAATTGCTGGCCTTCGCCGACACGGTTATGTTCCCCGGTAAGAAACCCCCATGTTCTTGCACTATCAGCCGCTTGGGAAAGCCGTGCGTGAATTCAGGGCTTGCGAGGCTCCAGGCCGGAGCGTCCCAGATCATGATATTTCCAAACCTAGGAGAGCAAGAGAGTAGGGTCAGTCCATAAAGGCTTGTCTATAGGTTTCCTGCTTTGCGCCCCCAAACCAGTCGTTCCAAAACAGACAGGGCTTCGTAAGTGTGCCGTTCAAGATTTTGTTGTTAAAATTATTAGTTGATTGGGTACCGTGTGGCGGTTTTTTTTCCAGCGGTCCGCGACTGAATAAGTTCCCGCAAATAAAAGTTACCGCAAACACGTAAAATCTACTCCAGGGTGAATACTCTCTATAACTTAAATTCGCTACACAGAAGTTAAGTACTAACCAATCGTGTCTGTTCAATTACAACTTGCCCCCTTCATTCGGAAACGAAACGGTGTACATAGGATTGTAGGATTACTAAACGAAAATGTTATCAATGCTGTGTACTTTCTAGAAAATCGCCAATAAATAGGAAACAAAAGGAACAAAATATCGCCAGTTCGCGCGAATAAACCCCCCCCCCCCCAAAAAAAAAAAGAAAATAGCTTTTTACGAGTGTCTCTAAGCAACGTACCTGTCCATGCGAACGCGGTTTAAATTGGCATCAAACGGCGCTTGTCCGCTGGTTAGAGCCTCGGTCAAACGTGCGCTGTGACGGCGAAAGAGTTCCCACTTGTTCACCTTTGGGTGGGTGTGTCTGCGACTTGCCCGTTCAGTTGGATCAGCGGCAGGACGCGTATCTTTCCACCCTCTTTCCAGTCTCTCGGTGCAGTAGCTGATAGCGCTGGCAGCGTTGTCGAACAAAACTGCGTTGGACACCTCCTCCTGTGAATCTCGAGGCACTATGTGCCTTGGCAACGACAGGCTGTCTAGCAGAAACAAGTCAAAGTTGAAGGCTAGAGGCCGGTCGGCGGATTCTGCGAATGCCAAGGGGAAATATGGCTCCACACTCTCGACGTCCCTTTGGAGGGAAGCCGCGTCCTGTTGTCGATAAAAGGACTGACTACTTTCCTCGACCACATCCTGGTCCGCCACGAAGAAGGCCCTGTCCTGTGAGGACTCAACGTCACCATCTTCATCTTCTTCATCGTCGTGGTCAGCGCTGTAAGTGCAGAGGGACAGCAGATCATTTAGAATGGCGTTGACGGCAAACGCCAAACGTCGTATAAACACGTACATAGAAACTTACCAACATTCCCGTACGGGCTATTCTACGTCAATGCACATGTCACCGAAAAGAAGGAAAAATTGGCGAAATAGCTGATGACAACTTGAAAAACTTTCTTTCACAAATACTCCTCAAGTGATCTCTTAAAAAAGTTTTTAAAGTCATGTTGTTGTTGTCGTTGTTTTTAATTCTTGATTCCTCCCTTCCCTCGCGGCAATCTGTAGCGCGATTTCGCGGGAAAATATTACTGTGAAGTATTTTCCTCATTCCTCAGCACAGCCGCATACGAGGGTTATGCATGTTAAGAAAGATGCTTGACCTACCTTCGGCCGTCTCGTGTCCCTTCTGCTCTCGCCTCCTGGTCAAAAAACTGTCTGAAAAAAACAGAAATCCATTAATACACAGCAAATAGATACAGTCGTTTAACCCCGTTGTCAAAAAGACACCTTCAATTGCAATAGACTACTAAAGAAATTTATGAGGACATGAGAAGCGACAAATCTCTAGTAGCCTCCCCTTTTTTTAATTAATTTATATTATTTGCGTCACTGATCTACATTACTTACATACTATACAGTAATTACTTAACAGTCCAGATATATAATACAGAGTAGCCAAAGCTACTTGAGTAGTTTTTGCATACTCACGCGCACACATACACACGCAAACACACGCGCTACGCACGATTACTGATTATCCGCCTAGAAACATCCTGAAAGAGCCTTTATAGGGAGTTAGCGCGATTGCTGTTCTCCGTACATCTCGACAAAGCGATCATTTTGAAGTTTTTCTTTAAGTCCCAGTTAAAAGTGCATGATGGAAAAGCGGGTTTGTAGTGTCGTTCACGAGGCCTATGCAAGACAAAAAGGAGAATTCTTCCTTACGAAAGCAAGAGCTTTTTGTCATCCAATTACTAATTTCATTCCAAAAGGATTTAACGAACGGGCACTCCCAAAAGAGGTGCAAAAGAGTTTCCGAGCTTTCTTTACAGAAACTGCATTGATCATCAGATTTGATTCCAATTTTAAAAAGGAAATAGTTTGCTGCCAATTTTCTATGCAGAAGTTGAAATTGAAATACACGAAATTTAGATTCGTTGGTACATAGGAAAGCAAGGGTATATGACTTAACCAAACCCAATCAATCATGTAAATAAACTCCCGCCAACAAAAGGCAACAAAAAAACCGATCAATTTCGAAAATGGTCTCAAATCCGCAATAACGATCACGGGGTTGGGCAATACTAAGTGAAGTAAACGAAAATTGTTAACCATTTACCTTGCTTCGGTGCGACTGCTTTTTTGAGTCCTCGGCCGGCGGGAACAAGAAGGCCTACACAGAATAAAAGACATGACATTGTTAACGTAGCCACGTCAAAAATGTAGTTGAAATTATGGTGGTGAAATTACGGTTTCATTGAATCAACTAGTTAATTTGTAGTCCTCATCAGTCCCGATTTCGTTTTAAGCGGTTTTTCTCTGGGTTGCTAGTAACAGTTTCATGCTTGCCACGAAGCAAAAATCTGTACCTTTCTTGGCTGTCCGCCGTATCACTGCCAGCCTTGCTCGGCGCTGGCGGATCTTGTGAAGATCTGCAACAAAACAATCAGACATCCAACTTAAAAAAGCACGATAAGTGAGCAATCTGTTGGTTATTCTTTCGCCTCAAAAAAAGGAATTAAAGCGGGAAGAAGTAAACAGAACGATAAGTAGAATTTCTCACATATTTCTCCAAACCCAACGTAAAAACCGAAAACAAACTCAATTGAAAAATGGCTTCCTACCTGGATGATTCCTGCGTCGCTCGTCCACCATCAAGCTGTTCTGCTTGATCCGATCTCTTCGCTAGGAAAAACTCTGCGATGCTCGTGGCTCTCTTCTGCATTGTCGAGTCTAGTCGATTGAATAAGTATTTCGCAAGGGGACACATATATATTAGGGTACATTACGTCAATTTCTCCAAATAGACTCGTTGCCTTTTACATGACCATAACGTTATCCGTGTTTTCCCCGTGGAGCTATTTTTATTTTCCAGCCGAGGGAATCTGGGTTTTTGCCCTGACGGGGCAAAAACCCAGGCTTCGCGCGGCGGCGTAATGGCTGACGCAATGTGGTGTGCCAGCTAGCTCGAGGGGTTTAACATCGCAACTGACGGTTTCCTTTATCAATGAACCCAAACAGGAGCCCCCTTCGTTCAAGTTTGCGGCTGTGGCCAACGACGCCTCTGGAAGAATTTTCACATGGCAGGAAATAGCGCAAATCTAGCGGCTAGCTGAAAAGATGGATGCGAAAAGTGTACACTACCTGTTTTGTCAGTGATCATTTGCTGATTCTGTTCGGTGATGGTTGATGAGAAGGTTCATTCTGGCGAACCTTTCTTTCAATAAAGAACTAATGATATTTTGTGCAAAGAAGCGGTCTTTCTTTGAATAAGGAACCAGTGATATTTTGAGGGGGAAATTAGCGGTAAAATACCCGACGACAAAAGCTTGGACAGCTAGAAAAACGATCTTGCTGCAGTGTCCACATACAAATTCTCCCCGGTTGATCTTCATACAGTTTCATATCGAATTAGTTGAGAGAAGTAAACAGATCAAAGCACTTTCCATTAGGGGCCAGTTCCCTTTTTCTGTAAGTAGGGTGGAACAGGGGGAAGGGGAGGGGCAGGGGGGAAGGGGAGTGGGGTGTGGTGGTAGGGGTTGTTGTTTGTTGGGGGAGGAGGGAAATTTGCCTTTGACAAAACAACAGCATAAATACTTTTCTCTGGAACCGAGGCTGTTTTTCTTTGAATTGGCATGAATAGGTTGGAAATTTGAAAATACGGTTGAAAGACTTGAAATGTTAAAACTTAAGTGAGGAAAGTAGAAAAATTCATTCTTATATTCATGACTAAGAGACTGAGAGCTTGAATGTTAGATTGCCGTCCGAATAACACACCAAGTTTTTACCTGATGAAGCTGATCAAATGAAATTGCTGAATACATTTAAAAGGGCATATCAATTTCAGTTCACTCTGAAAATATGAGCCCAATATACCAAATAGTTGCTTATTAACAAAAAGTTGAAAGTTCCAGAACTGAGATGAAGACATTACCACTGTCAAAGCCTTATTGCTTAACAATTTACACCAAACAAGATTTTCACGTAGGTTTTTTGTTGTTTCTGCTATTTTTCCCTTAATAGATTTATTGTTTTGCGAAAACGATTATCCTGTGTACTGACTCCATTAAATAAGGGAAAGCAGAGATTCACAATGACTTATTTCTCTGACCTACAAAAAAAAATTTGACCCACCCCCTGTCATTTCATATTTCAGTAGTTACCCACCCCAATCATAAGAGAAACAAACTTGACACCACCCCCCCTTTCATGAATAATGACCGTGAAATAGCTATTGTTTTGAAAGCTGTCACCACTTTGACTAGAGTGAACACTAGAAGTTATCAACATGATCGTGGTCAGCCCTCATGGAGTATTCCTTTCCCCTGAAAAGAGGATGTCAGTGCCCCCAAGGAGTACTCCCCTTGATTTCAAAGGTGACCAAAAAAAGCTTCGGATTCAACATGAAAATTTTTGTGTTTGCGCCCTTCGAAACTGTCTAAAACATGGCTTGTCGACATCCTGGATCTATTCTTCAACAATTTCAATGTAATTCAAGGTGTTTTCTGCTTTTCGTGGAAGCGCAGAAGCCAAAATTTCTACCTGGTTTAGTAAGCCCAATCAAAGTTTGATTTCAAAGGTGACCAAAAAAAGGTTCGGATTCAACATGAAAATTTTTGTGTTTGCGCCCTTCGAAACTGTCTAAAACATGGCTTGTCGACATCCTGGATCTATTCTTCAACTATTTCAATGTAATTCAAGGTGTTTTCTGCTTTTCCTGGAAGCGCAGAAGCCAAAATTTCTACCTGGTTTAGTAAGCCCAATCAAAGTTTGAATTCAAAGGTGACCAAAAAAAGGTTCCGATTCAACATGAAAATTTTTGTGTTTGCGCCCTTCGAAACTGTCTAAAACATGGCTTGTCGACATCCTGGATCTATTCTTCAACTATTTCAATGTAATTCAAGGTGTTTTCTGCTTTTCCTGGAAGCGCAGAAGCCAAAATTTCTACCTGGTTTAGTAAGCCCAATCAAAGTTTGATTTCAAAGGTGACCAAAAAAAGGTTCGGATTCAACATGAAAATTTTTGTGTTTGCGCCCTTCGAAACTGTCTAAAACATGGCTTGTCGACATCCTGGATCTATTCTTCAACTATTTCAATGTAATTCAAGGTGTTTTCTGCTTTTCCTGGAAGCGCAGAAGCCAAAATTTCTACCTGGTTTAGTAAGCCCAATCAAAGTTTGATTTCAAAGGTGACCAAAAAAAGGTTCGGATTCAACATGAAAATTTTTGTGTTTCCGCTCCTGAAAACTGTCCAAAACAGGCATGAGCGGAATTCTGGACGTATTTTGCGACTATTGAACTGCAATGACAGGTGTTTTTTCATATGGCGGGAGGCGCCCAAGCCAAAATGTCTACCTGGTTTAGTGAGCCCAATCAAAGTTTGATTTCAAAGGTGACCAAAAAAAGGGTCGGATTCAACCTGAAAATTTTTGTGTTTGCGCTCCTGAAAACTGTCCAAAACAGGCATGAGCGGAATTCTGGACGTATTTTGCGACTATTGAACTGCAATGACAGGTGTTTTTTCCTATGGCGGGAGGCACCCAAGCCAAAATGTCTACCTGGTTAAGTGAGCCCAATCAAAGTTTGATTTCAAAGGTGACCAAAAAAAGGGTCGGATTCAACCTGAAAATTTTTGTGTTTGCGCTCCTGAAAACTGTCCAAAACAGGCATGAGCGGAATTCTGGACGTATTTTGCGACTATTGAACTGCAATGAAAGGTGTTTTTTCATCTGGCGGGAGGCGCCCAAGCCAAAATGTCTACCTGGTTTAGTGAGCCCAATCAAAGTTTGATTTCAAAGGTGACCAAAAAAAGGGTCGGATTCAACCTGAAAATTTTTGTGTTTCCGCTCCTGAAAACTGTCCAAAACAGGCATGAGCGGAATCCTGGACGTATTTTGCGACTATTGAACTGCAATGACACGTGTTTTCTCATATGGCGGGAGGCGCCCAAGCCAAAATGTCTACCTGGTTTAGTGAGCCCAATCAAAGTTTGATTTCAAAGGTGACCAAAAAAAGGGTCGGATTCAACCTGAAAAGTTTTGTGTTTGCGCTCCTGAAAACTGTCCAAAACAGGCATGAGCGGAATTCTGGACGTATTTTGCGACTACTGAACTGCAATGACAGGTGTTTTTTCATATGGCGGGAGGCGCCCAAGCCAAAATGTCTACCTGGTTTAGTAAGCCCAAACAAAGTTTGATTTCAAAGGTGACCAAAAAAAGGGTCGGATTCAACCTGAAAATTTTTGTGTTTGCGCTCCTGAAAACTGTCCAAAACAGGCATGAGCGGAATTCTGGACGTATTTTGCGACTATTGAACTGCAATGACAGGTGTTTTTTCATATGGCGGGAGGCGCCCAAGCCAAAATGTCTACCTGGTTTAGTAAGCCCAAACAAAGTTTGATTTCAAAGGTGACCAAAAAAAGGGTCGGATTCAACCTGAAAATTTTTGTGTTTGCGCTCTTGAAAACTGTCCAAAACAGGCATGAGCGGAATTCTGGACGTATTTTGCGACTATTGAACTGCAATGACAGGTGTTTTTTCATATGGCGGGAGGCGCCCAAGCCAAAATGTCTACCTGGTTTAGTGAGCCCAATCAAAGTTTGATTTCAAAGGTGACCAAAAAAAGGGTCGGATTCAACCTGAAAATTTTTGTGTTTGCGCTCCTGAAAACTCTCCAAAACAGGCATGAGCGGAATTCTGGACGTATTTTGCGACTATTGAACTGCAATGAGAGGTGTTTTTTCATATGGCGGGAGGCGCCCAAGCCAAAATGTCTACCTGGTTTAGTGAGCCCAATCAAAGTTTGATTTCAAAGGTGACCAAAAAAGGGTCGGATTCAACCTGAAAATTTTTGTGTTTGCGCTCCTGAAAACTGTCCAAAACAGGCATGAGCGGAATTCTGGACGTATTTTGCGACTATTGAACTGCAATGACAGGTGTTTTTTCATATGGCGGGAGGCGCCCAAGCCAAAATGTCTACCTGGTTTAGTGAGCCCAATCAAAGTTTGATTTCAAAGGTGACCAAAAAAAGGGTCGGATTCAACCTGAAAATTTTTGTGTTTGCGCTCCTGAAAACTGTCCAAAACAGGCATGAGCGGAATTCTGGACGTATTTTGCGACTATTGAACTGCAATGACAGGTGTTTTTTCATATGGCGGGCGGCGCCCAAGCCAAAATGTCTACCTGGTTTAGTGAGCCCAATCAAAGTTTGATTTCAAAGGTGACCAAAAAAAATATCTACCTGGTCGGATTCAACCTGAAAATTTTTGTGTTTGCGCTCCTGAAAACTGTCCAAAACAGGCATGAGCGGAATTCTGGACGTATTTTGCGACTATTGAACTGCAATGACAGGTGTTTTTTCATATGGCGGGAGGCGCCCAAGCCAAAATGTCTACCTGGTTTAGTGAGCCCAATCAAAGTTTGATTTCAAAGGTGACCAAAAAAAGGTCGGATTCAACCTGAAAATTTTTGTGTTTGCGCTCCTGAAAACTGTCCAAAACAGGAATGAGCGGAATTCTGGACGTATTTTGCGACTATTGAACTGCAATGACAGGTGTTTTTCATATGGCGGGAGGCGCCCAAGCCAAAATGTCTACCTGGTTTAGTGAGCCCAATCAAAGTTTGATTTCAAAGGTGACCAAAAAAGGGTCGGATTCAACCTGAAAATTTTTGTGTTTGCGCTCCTGAAAACTGTCCAAAACAGGCATGAGCGGAATCCTGGACGTATTTTGCGACTATTGAACTGCAATGACAGGTGTTTTTTCATATGGCGGGAGGCGCCCAAGCCAAAATGTCTACCTGGTTTAGTGAGCCCAATCAAAGTTTGATTTCAAAGGTGACCAAAAAAGGGTCGGATTCAACCTGAAAATTTTTGTGTTTGCGCTCCTGAAAACTGTCCAAAACAGGCATGAGCGGAATTCTGGACGTATTTTGCGACTATTGAACTGCAATGACAGGTGTTTTTTTCATATGGCGGGAGGCGCCCAAGCCAAAATGTCTACCTGGTTTAGTGAGCCCAATCAAAGTTTGATTTCAAAGGTGACAAAAAAAAAAGGGTCGGATTCAACCTGAAAATTTTTGTGTTTGCGCTCTTGAAAACTGTCCAAAACAGGTATGAGCGGAATTCTGGACGTATTTTGCGACTATTGAACTGCAATGACAGGTGTTTTTTCATATGGCGGGAGGCGCCCAAGCCAAAATGTCTACCTGGTTTAGTGAGCCCAATCAAAGTTTGATTTCAAAGGTGACCAAAAAAGGGTCGGATTCAACCTGAAAATTTTTGTGTTTGCGCTCTTGAAAACTGTCCAAAACAGGCATGAGCGGAATTCTGGACGTATTTTGCGACTATTGAACTGCAATGACAGGTGTTTTTTCATATGGCGGGAGGCGCCCAAGCCAAAATGTCTACCTGGTTTAGTGAGCCCAATCAAAGTTTGATTTCAAAGGTGACCAAAAAAAGGGTCGGATTCAACCTGAAAATTTTTGTGTTTGCGCTCCTGAAAACTGTCCAAAACAGGCATGAGCGGAATTCTGGACGTATTTTGCGACTATTGAACTGCAATGACAGGTGTTTTTTTCATATGGCGGGAGGCGCCCAAGCCAAAATGTCTACCTGGTTTAGTGACCCCAATCAAAGTTTGATTTCAAAGGTGACCAAAAAAAGGGTCGGATTCAACCTGAAAATTTTTGTGTTTGCGCTCCTGAAAACTGTCCAAAACAGGCATGAGCGGAATTCTGACGTATTTTGCGACTATTGAACTGCAATGACAGGTGTTTTTTCATATGGCGGGAGGCGCCCAAGCCAAAATGTCTACCTGGTTTAGTGAGCCCAATCAAAGTTTGATTTCAAAGGTGACCAAAAAAGGGTCGGATTCAACCTGAAAATTTTTGTGTTTGCGCTCCTGAAAACTGTCCAAAACAGGCATGAGCGGAATTCTGGACGTATTTTGCGACTATTGAACTGCAATGACAGGTGTTTTTTCATATGGCGGGAGGCGCCCAAGCCAAAATGTCTACCTGGTTTAGTGAGCCCAATCAAAGTTTGATTTCAAAGGTGACCAAAAAAGGGTCGGATTCAACCTGAAAATTTTTGTGTTTGCGCTCCTGAAAACTGTCCAAAACAGGCATGAGCGGAATTCTGGACGTATTTTGCGACTATTGAACTGCAACGACAGGTGTTTTTTCATATGGCGGGAGGCGCCCAAGCCAAAATGTCTACCTGGTTTAGTGAGCCCAATCAAAGTTTGATTTCAAAGGTGACCAAAAAAAGGGTCGGATTCAACCTGAAAATTTTTGTGTTTGCGCTCCTGAAAACTGTCCAAAACAGGCATGAGCGGAATTCTGGACGTATTTTGCGACTATTGAACTGCAATGACAGGTGTTTTTTTCATATGGCGGGAGGCGCCCAAGCCAAAATGTCTACCTGGTTTAGTGAGCCCAATCAAAGTTTGATTTCAAAGGTGACCAAAAAAAGGGTCGGATTCAACCTGAAAATTTTTGTGTTTGCGCTCTTGAAAACTGTCCAAAACAGGCATGAGCGGAATTCTGGACGTATTTTGCGACTATTGAACTGCAATGACAGGTGTTTTTTCATATGGCGGGAGGCGCCCAAGCCAAAATGTCTACCTGGTTTAGTGAGCCCAATCAAAGTTTGATTTCAAAGGTGACCAAAAAAAGGGTCGGATTCAACCTGAAAATTTTTGTGTTTGCGCTCCTGAAAACTGTCCAAAACAGGCATGAGCGGAATTCTGGACGTATTTTGCGACTATTGAACTGCAATGACAGGTGTTTTTTCATATGGCGGGAGGCGCCCAAGCCAAAATGTCTACCTGGTTTAGTGAGCCCAATCAAAGTTTGATTTCAAAGGTGACCAAAAAAAGGGTCGGATTCAACCTGAAAATTTTTGTGTTTGCGCTCTTGAAAACTGTCCAAAACAGGCATGAGCGGAATTCTGGACGTATTTTTGACTATTGAACTGCAATGACAGGTGTTTTTTCATATGGCGGGAGGCGCCCAAGCCAAAATGTCTACCTGGTTTAGTGAGCCCAATCAAAGTTTGATTTCAAAGGTGACCAAAAAAAGGGTCGGATTCAACCTGAAAATTTTTGTGTTTGCGCTCTTGAAAACTGTCCAAAACAGGCATGAGCGGAATTCTGGACGTATTTTTTGCGACTATTGAACTGCAATGACAGGTGTTTTTTCATATGGCGGGAGGCGCCAAGCCAAAATGTCTACCTGGTTTAGTGAGCCCAATCAAAGTTTGATTTCAAAGGTGACCAAAAAAGGGTCGGATTCAACCTGAAAATTTTTGTGTTTGCGCTCCTGAAAACTGTCCAAAACAGGCATGAGCGGAATTCTGGACGTATTTTGCGACTATTGAACTGCAATGACAGGTGTTTTTTCATATGGCGGGAGGCGCCCAAGCCAAAATGTCTACCTGGTTTAGTGAGCCCAATCAAAGTTTGATTTCAAAGGTGACCAAAAAAGGGTCGGATTCAACCTGAAAAGTTTTGTGTTTGCGCTCCTGAAAACTGTCCAAAACAGGCATGAGCGGAATTCTGGACGTATTTTGCGACTATTGAACTGCAATGACAGGTGTTTTTCATATGGCGGGAGGCGCCCAAGCCAAAATGTCTACCTGGTTTAGTGAGCCCAATCAAAGTTTGATTTCAAAGGTGACCAAAAAAGGGTCGGATTCAACCTGAAAATTTTTGTGTTTGCGCTCTTGAAAACTGTCCAAAACAGGCATGAGCGGAATTCTGGACGTATTTTGCGACTATTGAACTGCAATGACAGGTGTTTTTTCATATGGCGGAGGCGCCCAAGCCAAAATGTCTACCTGGTTTAGTGAGCCCAATCAAAGTTTGATTTCAAAGGTGACCAAAAAAAGGGTCGGATTCAACCTGAAAATTTTTGTGTTTGCGCTCTTGAAAACTGTCCAAAACAGGCATGAGCGGAATTCTGGACGTATTTTGCGACTATTGAACTGCAATGACAGGTGTTTTTTCATATGGCGGGAGGCGCCCAAGCCAAAATGTCTACCTGGTTTAGTGAGCCCAATCAAAGTTTGATTTCAAAGGTGACCAAAAAAAGGGTCGGATTCAACCTGAAAATTTTTGTGTTTGCGCTCTTGAAAACTGTCCAAAACAGGCATGAGCGGAATTCTGGACGTATTTTGCGACTATTGAACTGCAATGACAGGTGTTTTTTCATATGGCGGGAGGCGCCCAAGCCAAAATGTCTACCTGGTTTAGTGAGCCCAATCAAAGTTTGATTTCAAAGGTGACCAAAAAAGGGTCGGGTTGAACCTGAAAATTTTTGTGTTTGCGCTCTTGAAAACTGTCCAAAACAGGCATGAGCGGAATTCTGGACGTATTTTGCGACTATTGAACTGCAATGACAGGTGTTTTTTCATATGGCGGGAGGCGCCCAAGCCAAAATGTCTACCTGGTTTAGTGAGCCCAATCAAAGTTTGATTTCAAAGGTGACCAAAAAAGGGTCGGATTCAACCTGAAAATTTTTGTGTTTGCGCTCTTGAAAACTGTCCAAAACAGGCATGAGCGGAATTCTGGACGTATTTTGCGACTATTGAACTGCAATGACAGGTGTTTTTTCATATGGCGGGAGGCGCCCAAGCCAAAATGTCTACCTGGTTTAGTGAGCCCAATCAAAGTTTGATTTCAAAGGTGACCAAAAAAAAGGTCGGATTCAACCTGAAAATTTTTGTGTTTGCGCTCTTGAAAACTGTCCAAAACAGGCATGAGCGGAATTCTGGACGTATTTTGCGACTATTGAACTGCAATGACAGGTGTTTTTTCATATGGCGGGAGGCGCCCAAGCCAAAATGTCTACCTGGTTTAGTGAGCCCAATCAAAGTTTGATTTCAAAGGTGACCAAAAAAAGGGTCGGATTCAACCTGAAAATTTTTGTGTTTGCGCTCTTGAAAACTGTCCAAAACAGGCATGAGCGGAATTCTGGACGTATTTTGCGACTATTGAACTGCAATGACAGGTGTTTTTTTCATATGGCGGGAGGCGCCCAAGCCAAAATGTCTACCTGGTTTAGTGAGCCCAATCAAAGTTTGATTTCAAAGGTGACCAAAAAGGGTCGGATTCAACCTGAAAATTTTTGTGTTTGCGCTCCTGAAAACTGTCCAAAACAGGCATGAGCGGAATTCTGGACGTATTTTGCGACTATTGTACTGCAATGACAGGTGTTTTTTCATATGGCGGAGGCGCCCAAGCCAAAATGTCTACCTGGTTTAGTGAGCCCAATCAAAGTTTGATTTCAAAGGTGACCAAAAAAGGGTCGGATTCAACCTGAAAATTTTTGTGTTTGCGCTCCTGAAAACTGTCCAAAACAGGCATGAGCGGAATTCTGGACGTATTTTGCGACTATTGAACTGCAATGACAGGTGTTTTTTCATATGGCGGGAGGCGCCCAAGCCAAAATGTCTACCTGGTTTAGTGAGCCCAATCAAAGTTTGATTTCAAAGGTGACCAAAAAAGGGTCGGATTCAACCTGAAAATTTTTGTGTTTGCGCTCTTGAAAACTGTCCAAAACAGGCATGAGCGGAATTCTGGACGTATTTTGCGACTATTGAACTGCAATGACAGGTGTTTTTTCATATGGCGGGAGGCGCCCAAGCCAAAATGTCTACCTGGTTTAGTGAGCCCAATCAAAGTTTGATTTCAAAGGTGACCAAAAAAAGGGTCGGATTCAACCTGAAAATTTTTGTGTTTGCGCTCTTGAAAACTGTCCAAAACAGGCATGAGCGGAATTCTGGACGTATTTTGCGACTATTGAACTGCAATGACAGGTGTTTTTTCATATGGCGGGAGGCGCCAAGGCGAGAATGTCTACCTGGTTTAGTGAGCCCAATCAAAGTTTGATTTCAAAGGTGACCAAAAAAAGGGTCGGATTCAACCTGAAAATTTTTGTGTTTGCGCTCTTGAAAACTGTCCATTGCAGGGCGGAGCGGAATCCTGGACGTATTGGGCGACTATTGAACTGCAATGACAGGTGTTTTTTCATATGGCGGGAGGCGCCCAAGCCAAAATGTCTACCTGGTTTAGTAAGCCCAATCAAAGTTTGATTTCAAAGGTGACCAAAAACAGGGTCGGATTCAACCTGAAAATTTTTGTGTTTGCGCTCTTGAAAACTGTCCAAAACAGGCATGAGCGGAATTCTGGACGTATTTTGCGACTATTGAACTGCAATGACAGGTGTTTTTTCATATGGCGGGAGGCGCCCAAGCCAAAATGTCTACCTGGTTTAGTGAGCCCAATCAAAGTTTGATTTCAAAGGTGACCAAAAAAAGGGTCGGATTCAACCTGAAAATTTTTGTGTTTGCGCTCTTGAAAACTGTCCATTGCAGGGCGGAGCGGAATCCTGGACGTATTTTGCGACTATTGAACTGCAATGACAGGTGTTTTTTCATATGGCGGAGGCGCCCAAGCCAAAATGTCTACCTGGTTTAGTGAGCCCAATCAAAGTTTGATTTCAAAGGTGACCAAAAAAAAAGGTCGGATTCAACCTGAAAATTTTTTGTGTTTGCGCTCCTGAAAACTGTCCATTGCAGGGCGGAGCGGAATCCTGGACGTATTGGGCGACTATTTAACTGCAATGACAGGTGTTTTTTCATATGGCGGAGGCGCCCAAGCCAAAATGTCTACCTGGTTTAGTAAGCCCAATCAAAGTTTGATTTCAAAGGTGACAAAAAAAAGGGTCGGATTCAACCTGAAAATTTTTGTGTTTGCGCTCCTGAAAACTGTCCATTGCAGGGCGGAGCGGAATCATGGACGTATTGGGCGACTATTTAACTGCAATGACAGGTGTTTTTTTCATATGGCGGGAGGCGCCCAAGCCAAAATGTCTACCTGGTTTAGTAAGCCCAATGAAAGTTTGATTTCAAAGGTGACCAAAAAAGGGTCGATTCAACCTGAAAATTTTTGTGTTTGCGCTCCTGAAAACTGTCCATTGCAGGGCGGAGCGGAATCCTGGACGTATTGGGCGACTATTTAACTGCAAAGACAGGTGTTTTTCATATGGCGGGAGGCGCCCAAGCCAAAATGTCTACCTGGTTTAGTAAGCCCAATCAAAGTTCGATTTCAAAGGTGACCAAAAAAAGGGTCGGATTCAACCTGAAAATTTTTGTGTTTGCGCTCCTGAAAACTGTCCATTGCAGGGCGGAGCGGAATCCTGGACGTATTGGGCGACTATTTAACTGCAATGACAGGTGTTTTTTCATATGGCGGGAGGCGCCCAAGCCAAAATGTCTACCTGGTTTAGTAAGCCCAATCAAAGTTCGATTTCAAAGGTGACCAAAAAAGGGTCGGATTCAACCTGAAAATTTTTGTGTTTGCGCTCCTGAAAACTGTCCATTGCAGGGCGGAGCGGAATCCTGGACGTATTGGGCGACTATTTAACTGCAATGACAGGTGTTTTTTTCATATGGCGGAGGCGCCCAAGCCAAAATGTCTACCTGGTTTAGTAAGCCCAATCAAAGTTTGATTTCAAAGGTGACCAAAAAAGGGTCGGATTCAACCTGAAAAATTTTGTGTTTGCGCTCCTGAAAACTGTCCATTGCAGGGCGGAG
>CALNXK010000971.1:0-17253 GCA_942486035.1 Porites lobata | reverse complement strand
GTCCTCTAGTATAAATACTGCTAATGACGATGTCCCTTCAAAAACAGAAAGTGACCGTCCTGTTGTAACATGTAAATAATACAATCTCTAAATTAAAGTTCGATGATGCGGTCGTTTGCAGGAATGGGAGTTACAACAACAGTTCACATAAAACATAACAGTTTAAATTAAAAAAATAAATAAATCAGTCAAAGAAAAAGATTCCTTCTACAGTACTGATAAAAGCAAGATTCTCAGTCCGACAAAAATTAGTATGTGGGAATTTAAAGCGTTTCTAAAAACCGTTTTAATTGTCTCACAGAAATCAAATGTTCTAGCAAATACAGTGTTATTTTACTATAAATACATTCGACAACGCTTAAATTCTAAGTCTTGCGGCATTATAATGTGGAGTATAGAAGTCAGGTGGGAAAAGGGGAAAAATGGCTGGAGAACGAAGGCTAACCCCATTCCTCCGTTCGAAGAACCTGTAAAGGGCTGCATTCAGAATGCGAGCACTTCTTAATGTGTAATCAACTCGCTTATTAGCGCCTGCCGTGCAAAAAGAACAAACGGCTATCTCCTTCGTCCTCATCATTACCGTCAGTTTTTTCTCCAAATTCGTTTTTAGCCTTTGAGCGTCACGAGCACTAGTGATAGTAAAAGACCCTTATTCCCCCAGATTTTCGCGCTCAAGGCCCGAGGAACCAGCAGCATTGCTAAGTTAGACTTGTCTATGAAGATAGCCACTTCAGTGCACCTACCACTCCCTGTAATCTTCTTTGATCAAAGCGGGTATCAAAATTCCGGTACAAATTGGGCTTCTATACATGTAGTTCAAACACTAATTATTGGTTTTCCATGGTAAAGGCAAGCGTCGACCCTATCATGTCTATGGTACGTCTGACGCGAAGGAGATGGATTGTCGAAAACAATACATTCTAAACGGTATAGCCTTTATTCACAAAGCCAGCTGTTTATAAAGGCTTTATAGTTGCACTTGAGGGTTTTTTTTCTTTTGCTCTTGGGGGATCGCTTCCTTGTCACTAATTCTTGCAAAAACTGCTTTATCAAATTTTGCTCTCTGGAAATCAAATTCATCCAAACCCAGCTACAGAGCTTCCCCTGTAGAATTCTTATTATGAAGTTGTAATTACTTTGTGCAGAAAAAAATCTTTCTTCCTCAAGGCCTGGCGTCTTCACAGATTTTTTAAACTAATGTAAAGCCGGGAGAGGTGGTCCATTCAAAGTGCAAAGTGACAAAGAGTGACAAAGTGTTTTTAAAACATGCTATAATATGACTTTTAGTTTAGGAGGCCCCTAGTCCAATGAATTGTCGAAAAAGAGCAAGCGTTGAAAAACTATCGTGTGCCAACCTTTATTGAGAGCTACTTCGTCCGTCAACTAGATCTGCTTTGCATTCATTTCAAATAAAAATTCTCTGCCTCACTATACGTTACAAAATCTCAAAATCTAGCCCGCGAAAACTTCACGGTATCTCTAACAATTTGTGGTCTTCACACGTGTAATAATTATATAACTGGTAATGGAACCAGGTCAATACGGACACCAAGGAGTCTGCCATAGTAGCCGTACCGTGTCTATCAAAGCAGGCTCTCACTAAAAAACGTCAAGGTTGCAGGTTTTAACAGTACGTAAGCTAAAGTACATTTTTACGAGAAAACGTTAACTTCTTAACTGTAACTGTTACAAGTTCATCCAATAAAACCTCACGATCATTTATCATAGTCCCAAACTTACATTACCTTTTAAGAATAAGGAGAGTTGATTTCAGGGAAAATATGACAGCCGAAACTGTCCGTAATAAATGGATGTCTGTAGAGCGGGGTTCCACTGTATATATTCCCGTGCAACCTGCTAGAGTATAAGGGCCTCTTCATATGAGCCCGCTTACCAATACTAATTTCGCCTTGGGTTCATGCGAGAAATGATAATTTCAGCCCAGTTTCCGAGATGAGAAAAAGCAAAAGATTCTGGGGACGAGTTTTGGTGCCAAATTCGAAAAAACATATCATAGCTTCGGCAACTCTTAAAGATGTATCTCTGCAGTTAAATGGGATGCTTATGATGTGGAAAATATCAGTAGCAGGCAATGCAGGACGATGCCATCCGGACCGCCAGAATTCATCCCGCTTTCTGATCCCCGTTTGCCAATTTTCCAGCCCGCTTACCGAGATCCTAGTTGAAAAAACCGAGCCAGCCCGCTGTCTCATATGAACATATCGAAAATTTTACAATGGATCTAGAGGTAAGGCGAGATCTCGGAAACCAGGCTCATGTAAAGAAGCCCTAAAAGTGCAGATGGTGTCTTTTTTTTTTGCTTTAGAGATGTAAAACATATCGTAGTTTTTACAGTAACTAAGCCTTAGTTTTGAAACTTCTACAGAGATCCACAACAAAAGCAATTAGATTCGTGCAAGAGAGAATGAGCTTGGTTCGTGACAATGATTAATCACGTAATTGTTAGCATGTATAACCATGTGCTCACTAAACAAATCAATATAAAATGATCCGTTGCATCGAATCAGGCCGGGCCACATGTCTAGCCCAGATCGTTTTGTCTAGATCTATAACTCAAGCAGAAAGTACTGGAAGTTCGAAAAATTTCTATTAATGGTTAATATATTTCTGGTAATAAAATCTACCCAGAAGAGCAAACAGGAGCCTGTGTGTGCCATGTATATAGTACACAGTCTTACATATTGCAGATATGCTGAATAACATGTTTGCCTAAAGAATCTCAATCAAAACTAACCCTAAAGAGTTAAATCTGAGAGAATTTTAGACTTTACAGTTCAAACTCCCCTCTCAACCACCGGCCCCCAGCCGAGAACTACCCTCCAACCTCATCTCAATCTGTACAATTATCCTAGGTTGTGATGAACTTGGATACAAACGCACACGAGATGGTCTCTCTTAATGAATTTCTTTCTCGGTAACAAAAACGAAAAGCGAAGGTTTTAGACTATTAGGTGTAGAAAAAATATATGACAATATAGTAGACCACAATCGCTACTTTCGTTGGTATTTCCCTCTGCAGCTTTAAACGGGTCCAGTTTCCTCGGAAAAATCAGCCTTTGTCTCCGCTTTGTCTTTGTCTCCGCTTATACAACTAAAACCCAAAAACTAACGTTTAACTAGTACAGAAAAAGGGCTGCTTTTGATGTGTTCACCTCGCAAGCACACGGACAATGTCAATTTACCAACCAAGTTGCCGACAAAATATTCTACCGAGTAGGTTCCATCCTTTTGGTCTTTTACATGCACATTTCTGATTTCGAATCCTCTCTCTATTAGTTTCACAGCGTAAACGTCGCCACCTTGTTTGCGTTGTCGGTCTTGGCTGTCGCGAGAAAAAATAGTGAATGTCGCCTTCCTTCCAGCGAATGCCTCTTTTGTCCCCTCGCCGATTGCAGTAGTGTTTGCTGCACAGGTTGATCTGTCACTGATGTCGCCTGCCCTCTCGATAGTTTTCTTTAATTTGTCAAATGGATCAAATATGGTCGCCATGGTGATCAAGGAGTGAAAACGTGCCTTGCCAGAAGAGAAATAAAAGAGATCATTGCAGTTACTTAATCAACAGTTACATAAAAATGTAATCTTGATTTTCAATAACGAATGATCTCATCACTGACTTTTAATATTCAATTTTACTTGTTATAAATTCCAGTTGCTCTCTAAATTTTCATAAACGACAGCCACAATTTTTAAAATTTAAATTTAATCAAGTTTCAGATCTACAATTACAATGACAATTAAACCAATCAATCGATCAATCTGAGGTAGGCTTAAGACAGAATACAAGACTCCTTAAAAATAAGCCATCTATTGTTGCATCATAAATAGATCTAGAGAATAAATTAAGTATAATAAAATTATCTAAAAAGTTATTTTAAAAAGTATTATTAAAAAATTACAAAAGACATGCGACATGAATAGTTATCAATAAAAATTATCATAAATGGACAAATGATTGAGCAAAGTACAGTGTAAAAATAGAAAAAATCTGCATTAAACTTATCATAACAAAAGGCCATCAAATTCTTATACAAAAGATTGACAAGGTATTTGACAAAGTCTTCATTTGTTGCTAGAACTTAAGTCACAGCATAGTTATTAGAGGAGACTATGGTCACAGTTATTGAAATCTCACCTTGCTTTCCTGTTCCTTTGAGAACTCCGGTAAAAACTGGGCCTCTGGCTCAAGCACCAAAGAGTAGCTTTCTTTGTTCTTGAGTGTAGACACTATAGCCGGCCTGCTTAGAAGGAACTGAACATCACTAGCAGATTGGATGGAGGATTTTGCTTGTTGAACTGCACTCTCTAAACATGCTTGGTTTAATCGCAGACGATCTTGCTGACCCGTGAGGATGGATTCCTTGTGTTGAAGTAGGCTTACCAGCTTATCCATCAGAGCTTGCTCTCGGCTATTTAGCGCTGCATGAAGCTACAAGAAAACATATATACGCTATGATTATATGCCCAGACTATTCCAAAGTTAATCTTTGCATATTGTCCTTCGGCAAGCTGTATTTTAAAACTAATAGGAATATTCCGTGCAAAAATTTTTCAGTATTATCCCTCAATGATGCCGTTTATCGGCGAAAGTTTGGATTATTAACTCTTATTTCAATATAAGCAACAGTTGATTAGTTAGTGTTATTCCAAATCAATCATGGTCCGAGAGTTCAGTGGCCCGAATCATTAGTTTCTGCATGTCACTTTGAGTGCTTTTTTATTTCTTATCGCAGTAACTGCTAACATACGCCGTTAATCAAAAACCAAAATACTGACTAATACTTGTTAGGGTTCTTGTAATAAGGAAATAATTCGACCCTATAACAAAGACATGCCTTACTTCTCCAAAAGACCCTTGAAGTTCAGCACGCTGTTCTTCGCAAGCCTCGTTCATAGAAACACTTGCTCTCCTAACTTGAGCTTCAGCAGCTTTTATCTTTTCGGCTTGAGAGCTGGCTTTGGTGACAAGTCCTTCCATCTCTTTTCGGTACTTTGAAGCAGCTTCAGCTAGTGCTACACACTTATGCCCGTTGTGATTAAGGGTGGCACAAAAGTACATATAACAAAACCACAATCTTCGTCGAAAAAGCGGAATTCTTGATCGTTATGTTCCGGGCAGCGAACAGACGCAAAAGCCAGCTGAGGGTTTGCTTTCAGTTCCTTGAAGGTAACAACGCGGTGGTCACGACTCAATTTGCTGCTTTTATGAATCTGAGCAGCAGTATCACACATGTTTTCTTTGCAATCCAGGCAGCAGAAAGTCGCGGGGTGTTTCTTATCGCAAGGTTCACAAACCTGCCTGCCTGTATTTTTAACTGCTTGTTTGGGTTGGTTGTTCACGATTTTTAATAAATCAAAATTCTTTGATAATCCTGCCACTCCAGTGGGAACTACAATTAAACTTCTGCATGTGGGACAACGGATGGTGTTACCATAAAGTAATTTCTCCAGACAGCTTGAGCAAAAGCTATGTCCACAACTTAGCATCCGAGGAAATTTGTCTTTGTCATTGTAACCTTCAAGACAGATTGAACACTCCGGTCCCTTGAATGCCATTGTCTAAAAAGGATAAAAATGTTTCACCAATTATAGGTAAGTTTGAAAACGAAATATAAAAGAAAGAGATACGATCTCACAACTTCGCACTTGTCACAGGAATTATTACTGGGTGGCCTGTGGCACAAGGCTTCTCGGAAGCAAGGAAACAACCATTTATGATAGATCCGAAGCGGCAGCAGTTTTTTAGAAAAAAATACTCAGTATCAACTAGGCGGTTTAATGCTGTTACAGAGATAACTGAAAAAAAATACTTGTTTAAGAAATGTTTTTAAATGTTTTTAATGTTTTTACCATGATAATTTATTTTTCAAAACGAAATAACAAGGAAATTTCTTCTGTTGAAATTTAGCTTTTTCTTAAATATAAAACTGCTTTTTCTCTATTCTTTCAATATAAATGAGCTCAGAAGTGTTCCAAACAAGACAGTAAACTTCCTCTGCTCTTATTTTAAAAAAAATTGTTATCACTCTTATACAACATTCACAGGTGCGGGACTGCGGACGGGAGGACTGGGAGGGGTTTTAACACAACCACGTAAAAATTGTTTTACTAGGTTTATTTTTAGATAATTGATTCATAACTTACAAAATTAACTTCGACGTCATTCACATGCTAACCTATTTTCAAACTTTGCAACACTTTTCCGGCTTTGTGCTTTTTGTTTCTTTTTATTGAGACTTTAAAAGCCGAACGTATACGTCATTTAGGTTTGAAACCTTTTGCTGAAAGGACGCTTAGATTTTCGACTTAAGAATAACGAAGTTAACAATTTTTTTTCTATCGACAATTAAATTGCTTTTTGGATCAGTGTGTCTCCAAATGATTTGTAATGTTTTTCTCGGAGATAAAGTGTTGTTATTGAATACTGCTTTCCTTTTGCTCTCCTTTTCTTTGCTTTCTTCTATCAAGGCTGTTTATAGCCATCAATATGGAAACATGAATGAGGAAATTGACGGCGGACTTGGCAAGGATAAAAAGTGAAAGAATGTCAAGAAAACAACTTTTGATAACTAAGCAGGGTTGTGTTGTAGGCTTAAGCCAATAATGACTGATACTCAAACGCCAGAGGATCAAGCAGCCGATCCTGACTACATCGAACGAGACGCAGTTCATTGATGAGACTGGAAACTACTTTTTACCACCTTGATGAACATGGTCTATTCTATCATAAATATTTTGAGATGGAACAATTTTACCTTAGCTAGTTTTTAACCTCTTTCCAATCGAAAGAGCTCCAACTCAGTTGACACCGACTTTCACAAGTTGTAGTGGTCTTTATAGAGGCAATTAAATCAGATTGAATAAGAATGTGGCCGTGCAATATATGTTTAGTAAAGAATAATATTTTGAGAGGCATTTCTAGCAATTTCAGGACATCAAGATTTCAAACTTTCTTCTGGGAGCGTGTCCTCAGACGCCTTAGGCCCGGTTCAGACACCGATCTTTTCATGAGCCGAACCTAATACATTGAATTAAGTTCATGAAAAATTCGGCGTCTGAATCAATTAGGAAAGCCTATTTCGATTTGGAACGGCTCAGCCGTTCTTCGCCGCTAGCCCGGCCGGGAATTTCGACTGTGGAACGGCTTTGATTCAGACGCCGAACTTTTCATGTACCGAACCTAATGCATAAATTATAATAAAGTATTTTGCAAGCAGTTTGACCGAAATGAGCATTTTTCTCCTTTTGAATTTAGTTTGGCTGGAATTAAGATCGGCGTCTGAATCAATTCAGGCGGTCTAAATAGTTTCAGTCGGCCTTAATTCGAATAATGTTCGGCTCATGAAAAGATCGGCGTGACCGGGCTTTAGTATGCCTCACTTTTACGGGTTCGGACACTTATTTTCCCGCCCTACTTCGTCTTCAGAGTAAGATCGTGGACCATGGTAGACTGTCAAGAATCTCGCCTTAATTGTCTGTCCCAATGCTATCATTCAAAGTGATGTTAGTCCCTACACCAGAGCCTGAGTGAACTTAGAAACGAAATACTTCAAATCAAGTGTAGTTTTTCTGAGTTTTCTCTGTTACTGGCAACACCTCAAACACAAGTGATGTTTATTTACTTCGAGATAACCTAATTTTGTTTTCCTCGTAGTTAGTTAAGATAAAATGACATGTGTCCCCGGCTATGTTAGCCAAAAATATTTTTCGGAGGGAGAGAAGCGACGACCGGAAATACGTCTGCCGTTCGCAGGCTACGGCTATGATGTCGGTTGAATAGCCTCAGTTCCAGGCTCCAAGAGAAGAGACCGTGAAAATTGATGCGAAAAAACGCGCATGGGCTTGGGAGAGAGGATGTTAGTCTCTTAAAACTTCGTTGAATCGTTTCAACATTCCGACTTGAATGCGATGCAAATTAAAACATAGTTAGTAGAGGAGACTGGTTAGGAAAGCCGTCAAACATCAAAGTTGAAAACAATGGTGCTGTATGTTATATTGGAAGCTCCCTGACCGTGCACAATCCTTTGTTTTTTGTTCATAAATTGTGACTGAGTAAATTGACACAATGTTTCTATTGGTCATTAAGTTCAAAATGATAGGAATGCTATTGAACGTTTTGCACAGTCAGGTCCAAAAAAGCTAACAAAAACATATAACAAAGAGTTTCCCAACCGTTCCACTTTAATTAACTATGATTATTATTCATTCAAAATATTTTCCCGATTCTGATTGGCTAAAAGCACTCGTTTAATTCACCATAACCAGTTACTGATGACCAAATTTAGAAGAATTTTGTGTTTATCGAGGAAATGACGTCAAAAATGCAGCGGTTTTGCAGGTTAAGGCACCGTTAACCCAGAAGACCTGGGGACGAGGTTCAGTTGTTTTGATTGTGAACTTGAATCAAAGGCTCCTAGGAGCGAGCTCATGGATGAATTGAAGTAGTGTAGAAAAAACATTCCATTTTGAAATTCAGGTGTTTGAAACTGCCTGGGCACTGTAACGGATTAACTTTTCTCCTTAGTTTTCTTATATTTCATGACTTTCTGTGTCTGTTGATATATTTGATAGATCATGTTTACATTGATCTTTGGCATGTGTTTTTTGGCATACAGTAATTAGCATTTGGTTTTTGGCATCTGCTTTTTGGCATACAGTGTTAAGCATTTCGTCAGCATTTCTTCGGTAACTTTTTGGCATCATTCTATGGCACTCACGCTTTCCACCAGCGACTAGGAAGCTCCCTTGCCCGAAGCTGTACGTGCTCTGACCTTTAAAGTGCTTTTGAAAAGATCTTTCCATATCGGTCAGTATGAAACACGGACTGCGGACTGCGGACCACGGACTGCAGACTGGGTATAAAATACGGACTAGGTATAAAATGAGGACTCCGGACTGAGTGTAAAACACGGACTGGGTATAAAATGAGGACTCCGGACTGAGTATAAAACAAGGACTAGACATGAAATGCGGACTACGGACTACGTATATAAAAACAGTTTTAGAAACTAAAACTGAGAGAAATGGAAAGTGGACTAGCAAAACAGTAGTCCCAGCTTGAACATCCCATTGGCTGTTCACTTAGTCTATTCTCCCCAAGGAGAAGGAAGGTTATGCCGGTACTCAAGGCAACTGAAATTAAACTCTGAATTTTCTAAAAAGAAGGAGTTAGAAGAGATTTCAATTTGCAGTTTTAAACCAGTAAGAAGCACCGAATTAAAAAAAAAATAGTATTGGTGTTAGTCAGATCAGTAAAATTCTTATCGGATGCCACAATTCCGTTTCAAATAAAGCCTTGGGAATATGAGGACTAATGAAGAACTCAGATGAGAAGGTCAATGTAGGGCATTCCGCGATGCACAAAAGCAGTATTTAGGGATGAGGGATTACTCACGTACGTGAATAATAACCGAAATGAGTCATCCAACGTTATATTCTAAGCGATGATTATGATGACATGATTTACACCCTGCTCCTGATCCCCGGAGGGGGGTACTACTGGGAATTCTTGGTGGGGGTGTGGTGCCCGGTTCTCCCAATCCTGACCTTATTTCATACCAAAAAATGTCATTTTCCACACCCGTTTTCAGACCAGATCTCTAAAATCCATACCCATTTTCGGACCTGGCCTAATTTACCCTGTTCCAGGCTCTCCCAATTCAGCGGACCCAACTATCTCGGAGGCTGGAACAGGTTAGGTCTAATTAAGCAGGAATTATGTTATCATTACCAAGTTAGAGCAGAAAGAAGAAAATTCTCCAAATGCATTTCGAATACGCACATTTCTATTTCGTTCCTATTCATTTGGAATTGAAACGATAAATACGTCCATTTATGTACGCTCCCGTAGTTCCCTCGAAAACCATACCCGATTCCAGACCAAAATGGGCAAAGTGGGTAGTCCGTAGTCCGTATTTTATACCCAGTCAGTAGTCCGCAGTCCGCGTTTTATACCTTGTCCATGTTTTCTACCCAGTCCATATTTTCCAGTCCTCGTTTTATAGCTAGTCCGTATTTTATACCCAGTCCGCAGTCCGCAGTCCATATTTTATACCGACCGGTGTCCATATGCTGTTCACAAAGAGTACGTAACGGTTAGTATATGTACTACGAGCTATTAAGTACAGAATGCAGGTGTTTATGGCTAAAATATGGTTTAAACTGCTTTAGAACGCGCTTTTGCTAAACACTAGCTAAAAGTTATTTTAATAAACGGACTAAGCTCGAAGCTGCGTGTGACCTATAGACTGTAGCTAAGTAATTAAGACACAGTCGAAGTATGCGATTGCCCTTCTGTACCTGAATATTCTAGAAACTTGTTTATTCCGGCGCAGCATTTCCCGTAGAAATTACATCAACGGGACTGATAAATGGAATCAGCGACAAAAAAAAGCCTACTAGGCAAATATCAGCTTATTACAGAATTCAAGCAAAATCGTCCAAATAATAATAAACCGCAATAGATACTTCTCAACGTCGCTTTAACAATTCAAAGAACGTTTTTTTGGCAGCTAACGCTCTTTGGCTTATTTGCTTTTCGCCGAATGAAATCCCATCGTCAGGCTGCGATAGCTCTTTCACACTCCTGTCGATCGAATCTTCTCTACATAAAGTAATATTGGGAACAAATGTGCACAATTCGTCCAAATATACAACAACAAGACGCCTAAAGTCGTTTCCGTGGGATGCGTTGGTCTATGGAAGCACAATGGCGTTCTATCTGAATTTGGAAAAATTAGGGAATCCGGAAAGATGTGTCATGTTATGAGCATCGATGAGTAGGTTACCTGTATGGGCTGGTTTAATGTGCTTATGACTGAATTTATAGTAGCCTGCGTGGCAGGCTACTATTTCTTCCCAATCCACATCCCCTTTTTGCTTCCTCCCTATCCCCTACCCCTTTCGACACCTGCTACGCAAGCTAAATTTATAGTTGTCAGTGTTCGCAAGGATGGAGTTGATCTTGTTTTGATCTATCGCTATGTAGTTATTTTCATAGCACGATTTGGATAAGAAAAAGAAAGTTATTTTACATCAAAACAAGGTTTACCCGTGTAACTTACATTGGAGTGTTAACGGAAACAACCAATGGAGAACATGCGCACAATGCTCTCTGATTAATCTGAACAGGAACTATATGTATAAAGATACGTCATATCTTGGTAGTAAGTTGCAACAGGTAACTTTTTCAAAGAGAAATAAACATTGTAGTTTTAAGTTAATGGAACAAAACAAAACAAAACATCCGCTTGCTTTATCCAGGGTCGAACCCAGGGTTACAAAGTTCGATAAAGTTCCAATGTTTTAATCCAAGATGAAAGTTTAATATTTCAAGATGCTCTTGATACGGTTAAAAATTAATTGCAGTGTGTTTCCAAGGTCTCAAAGTTAACATAGTTGCAATGTTTATCCCTGATTCCAAGGTATAATAAGTTTATTAAGGTCCTGATCCGTGTCCCATCCAGAAGTCCAATCCATGCCGAAAGCGAGTCGTCGATCGACGAGGACAATATTTTCGCGATTTCACCGCCAATCGTCAAGGGTACGAGTTGAAATTTACGCGATTTAACCTCCCATCGTCAAGGTGTTTTCGATGAGAAAAGAAAAAAACTGAACTCTAGCTGTGCTCGGCAAAAACTGGCGAACTCCGAATAGAAAAATCTATCGGAAATCATGGCCCGCAACCAGACGCTACTAAAACCTTATGAAAAAGCTAGACCTAAACAAAAAAGAATCATGAAGGAAAGAAAGAATTTGGCTTAGGTCGCCTTTCGTGACTTGCCAGTATCCCGAAGGATTTCGCTGGTTAACGAGCCATCCTAAACCACGAGTGGGAAAACTCTAGCGCGACAAATTTGGCAAGGAACGTTCTGATTTCAACGTTCTTCAGAGGAAGCAAATCGATTAAAAATCGATACAGATTTTGTACAATCTGATTGGTCGGCTTGGAAGAAGAGATAATCGATAAAGATTTTAGGCAATCCTATTGGCTGGCTTTGCAATTTTGGGTACAACCGAACCGGATTTTTACCGTGGGAGTGCCACAGGCATCCCATGGAATGATGCATACTCAATTATTTCGATGTCCTTTTAACAATTCCACGTCCATTTCTTGCAGATGATATTGTCAGTGTTCTTTAGAATATTTCCATTTACACAAAACCCATCTTCGGCTGGCTACTCTATGATGTGTCGGGAAAAAATGTAGGCCTTACTAGCACCCTCTAGAATGCCAAACATATGCGCACAAGGCACTTGGAACAAACGTAATACTAGGAAAGGGAGGTACGAGTACAGTGTTTAATCTGCCTTTAATGAATAAATTAATGAGAATCGAGTGAGTGAGTGAGTGATCGAGTGCCATTCGAGTGCCTCCAAAAGCCCATAGCATGACTACGTCATCCATGAGCTAACAATGGCGGACATTTCACTCGTTTCAAGAGTAAGAACTAGGCGAAAACAGCTAAAAACATGGCAAGAACAGCAAGAAGACAACTCGAAGGGCGACATCTGCTATTTGGAGAATATTTGCGGAGCTAGACACAGGGGCGTAGCTAGGGGGGTCCTGGGGTGCCCTTGACCCCCCCTTGGTAGGCTTTCTTTTGAGCAAACAGCCTACAATATTCAGGTGGCGAAAACGCCATGACAATATCTTGGCCGTAAAAGCCATTGTTGAAAAGCCCACTTTTTTAAAATTTGTTTTTTCGTAAAGTATTTTCGTCAACGGCTCTTGAATATATAAAAATATCATTGACATTGATGAGATCATCAACATTTTTGCTACTCATCATCCACGCCGCCTTGTACTAAACGATATTTTGACAGATAAGCAGTCACAATAGAATAGAGTTTTTTCGTGGAACTTAACTGCTGGCTAGAAGCTATTTTGTAGGCTTGTCCTGCCCACTGTACTCTCACTGCTCATCCCAAACCTGTAACATTAAGTAAAACATGCACGGCGGGGAGGTCGACATGACAATCTGGTGAGTAGCCTCTGTGACCCCCCCCCCTTTGAAAAATCCTAGCTACGCCCCTGGCTGGACAAACCTAAACGTGTACTATTGAAGATGAACTTAACATCGATGGATAGATGGAGGTTAGCATGTTTTAGCCATGTTTTTTAAGTAGGAATTATTTTGAATGCAGTAATAAAACAGTTATTGAATTCGGCTTTCGTATCATATGAAGAATTATGGAGATCTTGGAGGGTGTTATCCGCCTCGGCCGTAGATAACACCCTCCTCGATCTCGATAATTCTTCGTAAGTTGCTCAGCCTCATTCATTAATTGTTAATTAAAATGACCTAACACTACTCACGTATGTTTACTGCTTATGGGATACTCGCGACAAAATCTTTTTAAAATAGTAAGAAAACTGGTACATTATGAAAGCCTGAGGTGTTCAGGACAGTCAGGCGCCTGCAAGCACTTTGATTTACTTTTGATTGTCATTAAAGGGCCAGGTTCACGGTTAAACGCATGCTCATTAATTAAATTACTTCTTTCCAATTTATTATTAATTAATTTACAGCTATTTGGAAATATGTAAGTTGATTAAGTGCAAGTGGCTGCCAGGGAAGTGTGCAGATTGCTCCCATTTAGTGATGAAGGAAAACTGATGTAAAATAGTTTTTTTACATAGATATTTGAGGCAACGTTTACGACAAACGTCAAACGCTAATTTGTATCACGTGACTAAGTTTTCTCGGCTTTACTCGTCGTTTTGATACATCTTTACTGATCATTTCAAATTAGTAGTTAAGCTAGTTTGATCCATAAGAAATGGTTTGCACGGTTTATATTTGTTCATTTTCTTTTTCGAGAAATTTTCAAACCGAACGTGACGTGTCTCGTTCCTCGTTAACGTGAACTATCAGTGCGGACAGGAAGTCACCACGATAAACGTAACGAGTTGTTCGCTATGTAATTGAATGTGATGCACAGGAAAATCAAACCGAACTACAAATTTATTGAACAAACTTAGCTAAAAAAGATTTTTGCTAGAACAGGTCGGGTGATGATTTCCTAAGAGTAAATAAGACAACTAAGTAATCAAATATTTCCGTGTCTCATACACGCCCTTAGGTCAACTGAGCACAATCAACGTAACAACGGGAAAGTGATATCCACGTTTCAGAGTAAGGTTACTCTGCTAGATTATGGAAAAAAGCTGAGATCCCATATCCCCCAAACAATAAACCTATCTATTCAAAATTGCATCCAACCCAAATCCCATATTTTTTATTTGTCATCTATATACCGAAAAGCAATGTACAGGAGATGAAGAAGTTATAAATGGTCACATTGGAGACCAAGTAAATAACTATATATGTCATGTCTTCCTGGGAGCGAAGGGTGAAGTGTCTGAAAATATTCAATTGTAAATATATTGTGGAGCGATGGCAGGATTTAGGAATCTATAGGTTACCGTGGCTTTACCATTGTCCTATTACGATTTTGCTTGTTATCGGTAGACTTTTTTGCATGAAACAAGTCAAACAAGCCATGGAAGTCTTAAGAAAAGCACGTAAGTAAATATGATGCTGTAGGCTCTTTCAGGCTACTGAGATCACGAGGAGCCGCATGCAGTAAAATTTCTGTCCCGTAATTTAATCAGTTAAATCGTCAAAGTTGACAGGTCTTTCTGGTGATCAAAGCGACCGTTCGGTTTACCATTTACACCTTTAGTGCGAAGACTGTCACGGGAACATTAACACCTTCAGGATAATTGCTTACCATAACAGTGGTAGGTCGCGCGCGTCTGGTCGGTTTCGAAGAACGTGATCGTGACTGTTGTTTTCATTCAGTGACTGTGCGCGTTGATATGCCAACGTTTAAAACAGACTGCAACATTAAACTTTTGTTATAAAAGCAAAGAAGCTGCTGAGTAGAAACTAAACCGTCCCAGACTTATTCCGTTTCATTCGTGTACTTTCATTTTGATGGGGTCTGTATGATGAACTTACTTCTGCCTTCTAATCAAGCACGTAAACAACATAGAGATAAAACATTTCATTTTGCTTTTGTGGAGTAAATTCATCTTAAAAAGTTAAACTAGTGGACCACTTTCTCCGCGTACTTGTAAAAATAGGCATTTAATATGTCACGCTACAGTGCGAAAATCTTCTTGTTGTGGATTAGATTTCAGTATACATATTCTTCATTTCGCGCCAGAATAAATTAGTTTGCGCGCAAAGGGCTTCTAAAAAAAGATCATAAGGTTTGTCCCACGTCGAGTCCACCTTCTAGAGATACGCCGGCATGGTAGCTGGAATACATTGCCGAGGCGAAGATCTGGCATTTTTCCTCCTCGTCTTTTTTCTCCGCGACGTTTGTTTATATTTGTAGTGAGAATGCCGCGCATATCGGTGGATTTTACTTCAGTCAAGCGGCTTCAGTTCCTGCGGCTTGCTACTCATCATAAAGAAGAGTGCCGGAATCGCTTTGTTCGCCTTTAACAGATTTGTTGTCGAATGCAAGGTAAAAGAACGGACTACTGTAAGGTAAGAATTGAAGTTTAAATTTGTTTCTCGGCGAAAAATATTGCATACAACTCGTGAAACCCGTGAGTATTACCTCTGTTTAATATACCGGATGTCATGCGATGACCCCTCGCTTTTACGATGGATAGGACGGATACAAACAATAATTTCTTTCGCAACGTTTAGTATCATTTACTTAATATGGAGATCATCTGAGGACGATGCTTCGTTATATATGCTTCATTTCTTGGCTTATTCCGGCTACGTGCGAAAAATTAGATAACAATGTTTGTGTGCTATAATTCTACTGATAATTTCTTGCACCTTGAAACTCATGAAAGCCAAACTTGTTTAACCCTAGCAAAAAACTCTTTTAATGGAGGAACTCAACCTGATAGTTGCACTAAAATCTAATAATTGTTACTGCATTTGCATGCTCTCTGTAACCTCGTGGGTAGAACATACCCGATGGTTACATTATTAATAATCACTGCATTTGCTCTCTGTAACCTCGTGGGTAGAACATACCCGAAGGTTACGTTAATGATAATCATTGCATTTTCTCTTTGTAACCTCGTGGGTAGAACATACCTGATGGTTACATTTAAAATAATAATCACTGCTTTTGCTCTCTGTAACCTCGTGGGTAGAACATACCTGAAGGTTACGTTAATAATAATCATTGCACTTTCTCTTTGTAACCTCGTGGGTAGAACATACCTGATGGTTACATTAATAATATCACTGCATTTGCTGTCCGTAACCTCGTGGGTAGAATATACCTGACGGTTACATTTAATAATAATCACTGCATTTGCTCTCTGTAACCTCGTGGGTAGAACATACCTGAAGGTTACGTTAATAATAATCATTGCATTTTCCCTTTGTAACCTCGTGGGTAGAATATACCTGACGGTTACATTTAATAATAATATTAATCACTGCATTTGCTCTCTGTAACCTCGTGGGTAGAACATACCTGAAGGTTACGTTAATAATAATCATTGAATTTTCTCTTTGTAACCTCGTGGGTAGAACATACCTGATGGTTACATTAAAAATAATCGCTGCATTTGCTGTCCGTAACCTCGTGGGTAGAGTATACCTGATGGTTACAATAATAATCATTGCATTTTCTCTTCGTTATCTCGTGGGAAAAAAATTAATGCCTCTCTCCTGGAAATTTTGCCCTGTCCTTTGAGCATAGTGATCTTTGGGTAGCGAATTCACGAAAACAGATAAAACGCTTTTTTTAACAACAGCATTTATATTATTTGGCTTTTTGAGGGAGGTTAAACATTAATGGAATCTAATATAAAAAAAGCTGATAAAGCGGAAAAAGTTATCTTTACAAAATGCGCTTTGACAATGTCAAGGAGTGAAATAAGCTGAAGTTTTGTAGTTAGCCCGAAGAAAACCTGTTCCTGCATGAAAAGCAGTTCTGATTCCCTTCTCTTAACTAGAAGAGATGCATATCCCCGTGAACCAGTTTTTTAACTAGGAGCGATTCCCACTCACTTAAGATACTTTATTGACACGAGTTCCTATTTCAATATATGTCTAATTCAAGCTTAGCCGCGTGATAGCTCTTCATTAGCGAAAAGGTCCAAGTGATATTTTGATTGACGTGTTGTTTTGGATCCTGAGGTTTTTTAACACCTTTTCTCTAGCTTAACTGGCGAAGATATTCTAGGAATTTGCCCTTCAATTCCAAATTCTTTGATGTGCCGCCAGACGCCGTGCAAAAATATCA
>CALNXK010000970.1:0-17553 GCA_942486035.1 Porites lobata | reverse complement strand
GTAAAATTAATGGATCGCATAATAATTATAGTTCATTTGTTAATCTCAGATAGAAAATTGAAATATAGAAAGGAAATAAAAGTGATAACAACAAAATCTAAACACACTGACGTTTAAGTGACGAGATTACGAAGACATACATAACATTCTTAAAGGGTTTGCAATACATTGTAAGGCAATTTGCAAAAACGCTTTTTTTTCTGGGTATCGCAGTGGCCGAAAGTCAAATGCACCAGTCAATTGAAACCATGGCCCACCGAACCCCTAGACATAGCGAGGGAGTAACGAGCACATAGCCATGGAATGACGCTTTTGTAACACTGCATTTTCCCGGGAGGACGGGGACAGTTAAACAATTTGTGAAATTGGTGATGATTTTTCGCGGGGTGTAAAAATTTGTTTCTTCTTGCATCAAAATTTCTCTGTCTTTTCTTTCTCTGGACTGCATATATGTGTTTGTAAATAGGTTTAAAAAACCCTTAATAGGTGCAATGTGTACCCATCTCATTCAGGGCTGCCAACCCCCCAGGTCTTCAAATATTGAGAATAGACCATTTGCACATTAGAAGTCATGTGACATCATTTTTATGAAAGTTATATGATTTTGCCGTCAAAAAATGATTAGTGTGTCATATCTTAAACAAAAAAATAGTGCTTTAGTTTTCAAAAGTGCACCATTTTCTTAAAAATATGAGGATGTTTGTATATAGCTGGTCACGTGACCAAAATTTGATTTTTAAAACTATGAATTACCTCTTCCTGAACAGAAATTTTGCACTTAAACTTGACGGAAATTGTTGAAAAGATGGCGTGATAACGTTTAAAAGCACATCTGAGCATAACTATCAAACATGATACAAGCAAAAAGTTGTTTTTTGGTTATATGTAGCCTGCGTGTCATGTTGAAGAGCAAAAGCATGCCCTCCAACATGGCTGCCAATACAATTCATACTACTTTGTTGAAAAACCGGTGCCATAAAATATCTCCCTTAAATGCGTTTTCTCTCTCAAATTTCATGTGTAAGATAATTTTTATGCACTATGTCAATTTTTGTCATCCACAGGATTCCAAGTCATTGTTTAAAGGAAGCATTGGTCACAAGACCTCTCAGTGCTAGTGGCCTATTGATAGGGAAGGGATCATAGATGACATCATAACGCAATGGTAAATAATGTCATTTGCGCAAAAAATACTCTTTGACTCTGATCGTCCCAAATATTTATGATGACACAAAACACGCAAAAAAGAAGTTGTTGGCATTGTAACATTTGACCTGATTATTTTTTTCCCACCAATCACATTACTGTTTATATGACATGACAATGGCATATCGGAGTGTATGAGGAAATGTTCGATGTTAACAGGACAATTGCTCAAACAATGCAAAATATTTGAGAAGTCATTGTTGGAAAGTTGATTCTTCCGAAGAAAATTATGGCAAACTCGGGCGATTATCCAGGAGATACAGTCCAAAATCTGGAGTCTCCTGGACTAAAAGGGGGAGTTGACAGCACTGCTCATTATTATTTGGTATACAAATTAAAGACAAATCTGTGTGTATCTTTGACACATTGTGAAAGAGAGGGTAACAATTCAAAATGATGAAGGGAATTAATGCGACACTCACAAAGATATAAAAAATGTTGAGACAACAGAAACAAAGATAAACGTATAATCACAGGGCGCCCACACACAGTCTGTTTGTATACCCGATTTAATTGTAAGTTTATAGTAAATGTGCTGAATTATATTTACCATTTGCTTTATCTGTAGCAGCATATCGTTAAATATGTGTATGGATCGATGCTAAATAAACATTGTGTTGCCTTTACGTGCACGGTAAATTATTGTCATCCTTTTAGCCTCAGTAAACAGTGAACTCAAAATCCTTTAAAATGGCTCAAAATACTACTTCTGAGGCAAAGGACGACAATTTACCTTAGGTAAGGTACCACAACGTCTAATTAGCATTGATCCATGCACATATTTAATATACCACTACATATGAAGTTTGATGAAGCAAATGGTAAATCCAGCCCTTGTAGAACCAGACATATGCAAAACCTATGCTCATGCTATTTGTTTACTATGTTAAACTATGTTTCAGCTATGTTATGTTCATTACCTATGTATTAACTATGTAACATACCACATAACATAGTCCAAAGTATGAAAAATCTATGTTGAAACTATGTTTAGGCTATTTGAAAAGTACATAGCTTTTGAATACCTACGCAAATACTATTCAAAATCTTTTCATAGTCTTGACATAGCTATGTATTTACTATGCAATAGAAAGTTCTGCTTTTCCTTCCAATTTGCATCCTATGTATTCCCTAAGCATCAAAGTAAAAAAGCTTTTACATAGCATCTCACATTTACTTTTATTTCCCACTATATCCTTAGCTTTTACATAGTGCTAGCTATGTATATTCTATGCTATGTGAATGAAACATATTTGCAGCCTATGTTTTTACTGTGACATTTTAATTCAGTTTTATCATGACATAAAGACTGCTAACTTTTACATCCGCCTGTGCGGATCCGCGTCCTTTCTACCCTTTGTGACGTCCTCAGTTTTAACAGTCAAGGACAACTTTGTCTGCTAACTTGTGCAGAGTGAAGAGATCTTTCAAACCATACCAGAATGAGCACAATTCAGTCAAGGACACCGGAGAAAGAAGCAAAAACCATGTGACATTGACCTGAAAATCTCCATGAAAATCTTGTTCCATTGCTCACCTACCTTTCCTTTCACCTAATCCTAAGATCCTAAAAGCTTTCCTAAAAGCTTTTCCCACCAAAACGAAGCCTACAAAATGCCCAGCAAGAGAAAAAAATGAAATGCAAAAAAAAGCGAAAAAGAGGGGTGGAGAGAAAGCGAAAAGTAAAAGTCAAGACTGCTGTGTCACTTTTAAACCCAAAACTGAAAAAAATTTTTTTTGGAAATTTTGCTTTCTGCGCATGCCCGAACTTCGCAAGCTGATATTTTGCATCTGGATCAGAAGGCCGTGAAGTGTACGACCTGTAAACCGGTTTGTGGTAAGTTTTAGCTCTTTATAGCACGACAGTGACCAGAAAACCACTCGACTAGCTTCAGAACGCGTTTTTCGGCAAAATCTTCAGGAGCGAATGGGTTAAATGTATTTTTTCCTATGTCACTGATATGAAAAATAATGTAGTCTATGCATTTCCTATGTGATGTTCCAACATAACATTTCAAATACTAGGCATATTGATGGTACAGGTTAAATAGCGCTTACAAAAAGCACACATCAAATGTAAAAAGCAGCCTTTTTAAACTAAAAAGCTTAAAAATGATGTACCATAATTTTTTTGTGCTTGCAGATAGTTTCTTAGTGATAGGATTATAAATTTTTTGTTCAGCAATCTCTGCATTCATCATTTCTGCCTTAACTTTCCTTTCTAGCCTTTCCGTAGTCTTTCTTCACTTGAAATGATACTTCCATGCATCCTTTTCTCCTTTTATATTGGCTTCTATCCTTCATCTTGACTGTGGACGACTCCTGAATAAAACTAGTCAAAACTGCGAAATGCTAGCTGCAGTCCTCGGTGTTTGTCCGCCATTTTGTTTTCACTAGCTCCCAGGGAAGCCTCTGAGTTCAACACATGCGTACTTTGCATTTTATTGTCACGTAGGCCTTTTCAACCAATGAAAAGATGTGAAAATTGTCTGCATGAAAATACTGTACTTGTAATTGTGTTGTGTAGTTTTTAATTTTTTTGTTTCAAAACCTATTTCTTACTAATGTTCAAGGCATTCTATGTCATGTTTATAATATTTTTTTTTTATATCTGGTGATTATTATGAGCGTATTTTAAACCTACATTTGCTTTATAAACAAATCGAAACCTACATACAAACAAGACTATGTCAACTCCATGTAAGTTCTATTTGAACTCTAGTTAAAGGCTGTGTATGTGATATGTTTTACCTATACTCCAGTGCTATTAAAATCCTATTTCAAACCTATGCAAAGACTATTTGTTCTGTGTTTTCCCTATTCTCTATGCAAAACATATGTCAACTTTACGTGAAGGCTATGCTTATCATATGTTTTCTCTATTCCTAGGCTATTTAAATTCTAAGCAAACCCTATTCAAAAGCTATTTAATAAACTGTTCCCTGTTCCATTTTCCTATGTAAAGTCTATTTTAGTCCTATGTGAAGGCTATTTATTTTATATGATTTTTTTGTAAGGTTGACTATGAGGTCTCAAATCTCTTTCCAAAAGCTAAGTAAATTGTATGTATAGGCTTTGTGGAAACTATGTCATTTCTTCCTTTATTCCTACCTTTAAAAACTGCATAGCTTTTAAGTAGGTTCTCTTTGACTAGCAAAAACATAGCATTTTCGATACAAAAAAAAGTCCTGGCATAGAAACACCATAGGATCTGGTTAAAGCAATGTATGACTGATTGACACAGGTTTTACATAGCTTTGTGACATAGCATTTGCATAGATTCTACATAGTGTCTTATTCTACAAGGGAGTACATTTACTATAGAATCGCATACTTAAGTAAAATCTCGCATTCTGATTGGTTAACGAAGCGAGGTATTTAGTGTGGAATTGCGAGTTGAAAACGAGGCTAAGCGATATTGTTTCGCATCTACGTAACAACTATCGTCAAATTCTAACACAACAACATGCAAAAAAGGTTTTCTACAATGTCATTTTAAAATGTTTTCAAAACCATTCATTGTCACTTTTTGAAGAGTTAAAAACAAACAAAAGCGTTTTTTAAAGTGAGCCGGAGGTTCTTCCTTGTTTTGAACTGAACTACAGATTCTCGAAGAGACATAAAACCTCTTTCACTCGCAACAACGAAAAAACAAGAAAATCCTGTGAACACGGCCCAGAAAATGGCAATCCAAAGTTCAACCAAATAAAACGGAGAAGCGACAACGGAGGAAGTGCCGGGGTCGATTGTCCCATATACAGAAGAAGAAATAAATACCTTCAAAGAGGACATGGCCCCTGAAAACACGGAAAAGAGTACGCCGCTTGCAATCGTCCTGAATTGTGGTAATTAGAAAAGTACAAAACAGAGCTGAACTTGAACAGCATTTCTAAAACATTTCAAGGTACTTACCTTATGTCAATCGCGACGTTAAACATGTTAAACTTTCAGTGCTTTCGCTTGGACACTTGATTTCTTTCCGTTTTGCCGCCGAAGAGGTAAAAGGTGTAAATTATTTTCCTTCTCGAGCAAATGACCAATTTGAAAAAAGACGTTCTACATAAACGGCTTCTAAATTCAGTAAAATACCTCTATTTATCCTTACGATTAGTGTGAAGCTTGTTTACATGTAAAAAAGTTTGAAAACAAATGTAAAAACAAGCACAAGGTACAAAAAAAGTTGTCGAAGGTTCAAACCTGTACGACTGACCTTGCTTCCTATTCGCTAACGCAATGACAGTTCTGACAGTTGACTTTGAAATGGCTTTCTGGAGTGCGCGCTCAGGATAAAAACAAAGAATATTATTGCTGTTTTCTTTTTTTTTCTTCTGATTTTCATTCAATTATGCGATTCAAGGAAAATTCATTACCTGACTCAAGAATTCCACGTTAAATTGCACTTGAAAACCGATATCGGTTTTCGCGTGCAATTTAACGTGGAATTCCCTCGTCAGGTAATGAATTTTCCTATAAAATTACAATGCAATCGGTTGCACAAACAGACTGTGTGAGCTCCCTGTGGTTTAATCTAAAATGTAAACTTTGCTCGCAGCACTTTCCCTAAGCGTACAAATTAACTAGAATTTGAGAAGTAATATATCAAACATGAGATGCAGTGTTTCATCACCAGATGAAACACCGAGAAGAGAGTTGAAAATACGACGCGCAGCGGAGTATTTTTGACGAACTTCGAGGTGTTTCATCTGGTGATGAAACACTGTGTCGAATGTTTGATATTTCTTCTCAAACAAAATCATTTTTGAAGGAGAAATTAAGGATGCAAATACTAAGCAGTGTTTCATCCGATTTCCAAACACTCATTAAACATTAATTTCCTTTGTATTTTCTTAATGAATTATTAATGAGTTTGAGAACGAGAAGTCAACCTTTAGCGAAGATACAATACTCTGTCTCTGGGAATTTCCGTTCGCGTGAGATCGCAAGTGACGTCACGGCGGCCATGATGGTGCTTTAAAATAGCACAAAGGCATTCTCTCCGCTGCTCTAAACTCTATTTTCATGCAAATTCTGAACACTAACATGAATGCCTTGCTATGTAGACAGAAATCAAGAATATGAACAGATAATATGGATAGATTTGGAATAAATAAGCTTATAGAAGTGCAGAAATCTTACCCGTGCCAGAGATCACTAAGCCCGTAGTCTTTCAGAGTCTTTCAGTTTCTTCAAAGACCGGGTTCTTTTCTAAGGAGGACAATGATCGTTAAAATAGTATCGAATCAATGCTAATCCATCCACAGGACCATCAAAGACAAAGGATGGACGGAAAATGTTAAACAGCTTTAACGCTTCGAGAATGTACCACGCCGAACCAGAAGTGCGCAAAAGCCAAACCGTCATGTGGCTATCAGTTTTTACCCATGCATCCGAAACACAAAACATAAAAGTATTACCATAAAAAGATGCAAACTCACCTTGCTGACATGTAAAAGTTGCTGTTTACGGTAATCCCGAAATGTAAAAACGCCAAGGTTAAATTAAACCCTGGACCACGACTGAAATGAATTTGCCAGGGAGGGGACAATAACCCAGAAGTCCTTGCGCGAAACAAATGGCGGAGCTCTCGCGCGCACGAAGCGCACGCTGCGGAGTACCAAAGAAATAGCTAGAAATTCGCATAGCTTCCCGGCCTGTTTGGACTTAATTTCAGTGTCTGGATAACAGAGAAAGAGCTAGAGCGTGCGAAAAACGAAAGACCAATTTCGTTGGAAGAAAAACATAAAAATCTTAAAGCGGCGGTGAGAAAAAGGGGAAATGCTAGCTGCCACCAAGGTGAAATGAGCGGCAGCGAAAAAAACAAGTGAACAGGAACACATTCAACATTTCCTCCATAAAACGTGTACCTAGGAAGTCTCTGAGTTTCACGTTGTAGTCGTACAAAACAACGGTAAAGTAATGAAGTAAAAAAGTGTGCCAAGTTTTTCTCTGTTAATTGGGAAAAAGTTAGCCTGCGTGGCAGGCGTTGAAAGGGAAGGGGAAGCAGAATTAGGGCGCGAGACCGCGCGCGTGGGAGGAGGGAGGAGGGGATGTCATTTCATTATTTCCCTCGCACGCCCAAATTCCCCCTTCCTCTTTTAATGCCTGCCACGCAGGCTAGGAAAAAGTGTGTTAGACGTGCAAAGTTTTCTTTGCTGATTAGACCTACTGAATTTTTTGGCTGTTTTCGTTGCCTTCGCCGGTTGGCGTTACACGATTTTATATTTTGTTTAGTAAACTATAGATATTAACTAGAGCTTTGCTTTTAGCCCTGGCTAAATCTATATATTAGACTCATCGGATGGGGGTGAGAAGGTGGAGCCAGGAGGGTAATAATAACCCAACTGTTCGATCGAATTCAAAGTACTTGGCTAGCTAATGATAGCGGGAAATCAAAAGCTGGCAGAAATTCTGGCGCAAATACTATGTGCATCAATAAGAATAGGACGTCTTCGTTTTGTTTTTCTTGTTTGTTTCATTGCGTTGGAAAGTCCTAACCTCCAAAACGAACGGCTTTTTTTTTCACTTTTTAAGCCTGACCCTCATACATTGTTGGATCAGCGCGATTCATTATAGAGACGGAAATGGAAACCAGCGTTACCACAGGACGCGTTGACCACAGGACACCCACTTCAAAAGAGTTGAACTAGAAAAGGAGAATTTTACAGAGAGTCAACTACATCCTAATCAAAGTCACCTAATAAACCGAAAAGAAAGATGTAGTCGTGGTTTCACTTACATTCTTCGTGGGCAAAGCATTCTCCCCTGGTAGAGTTACAGTATTATTTTAGATACTGCGGAAAAGCGGCGACACTGAAGTTTGCATTCGCTTAATGAATTCAGGTTGTTTGATATCAAGGACGGAATTTATTAATAAAGATACTGATTCGCTGATCTCAAGTTCTATTGTAAGTACCGTAAATAAAACAAGAATATTTCCGCAACAGTACATATCTTACAATTTTTATCATCTTACATCTCGGGTGTATGGCGAGTGACACACCCCACCATCCCCTAGGCAAGAGGTGTGTACTACCTACGATGCATGCAGGCCTGCAATGCATGTGAATATTCATCTGCTTACATTACTGAACGGCGAATATTTTCACCCTACCATTCATGTGTATTCTTGGTTTGCACCCACGTGACATGGCGGCCATGTTGGTGGTCAATGCAATTCACCATTTTCACATAGATGATAATGCACCTAGTATACCCCCCAAAAGTCTACATGACCATTGTTCCCAATTTCTCCTGGGTATTACAGTCGTCCCAAGAGAAATCCAAGACAACGGTTAAGAAAAATTTGGGGCGGTAAACAAGGTGCATTATGGTCCATGTGAAAATGGTACATAAAAATTATTTCAGAGAAGTTACATAAAAATGGAGTTTCGTTCCCAGAGGATAGAAACGTTTCCGTTCTTGATCACCAACATGGCTGCCATGACGTCACGTGCAAACCCGAAATTGTAGGTAGTGAGAATATAATTTACATTTTATACATAAGTAGACCCGCCGAAAAGCGACTTAAACTGGGCTGCCATAAAAATGTACAGCAACTTGTAACTTTCCTTAGTACTCTATTTCTCTCAAGTTGGTATTTGAAGCTCCCGATGAAGCTGTGCGTTCTTGAAGCTTCGCTAAGCTTCACCGCCCATTTGCCCTATTGCCAATGAGGCTATTGGGGTGAACTTGTGTGCGAAATTCTCAAACTTCCTGTTTTCGTCGGACGAGTCTTCTTTATCCTAATCCGAAATTTAGACCTCTAAAAAGGCGTATGTTGCATTAAACAGAAAGAAATCAATCGGTTTTATGGAGCACGCAACGCCCTCTGAGATTCTAAGTTAATAATTGATAGTGTTGACTGTTCATTTTACGACGAAAAAAAAACTATTTAATATACGGGGCCCGCCTTGAGGTAGCCCAGTTAAAAATACCGCTTAAAAGAGAGCGGGGCTTATTTAATTTAGCGAAACGCATCAACGGGAGCAAGGTTTCTCGTGGACGGACTTGTGGTTCCGGGGGGTTATACTGCTTTTTCTAGCAATAAGATGATAGTAACAATTCTCCACAGAGAACTAGAGCGTAAAGTTGAAAAAGTAAAGCACATGAAGTTGGAGGTCATGCGGCCGAAGACCAAAACCAATATGAATTTCCAGCCTGAATAAACCATAACTGATCAGTTCACGTTAATTGTTTGTGAAAATAAGGATGGAGGAAAGGGTGGATGGGGGAAGGGGGGCTTAATAGAGAGGGTGGGCTTGTTAACTTTCCTCCTCTGAAAGGGGGGGGGCTTAATAGAGGATTTACGGTATTCCAAAAGAACTTGATAACATCTAAGATTGCCAGTTAAAGCTCATAAGGAAAAAATGTTCAACTTAGCCACTGGATTTGGGAAGCTTTGTATTAAGCTTTGAACACTTACTGTTATCGTAATCACACTACGATCTGAACATCAGATTAATTTTTGTGGAAAACGAATCATTAGAGACCCTCAGATGCGAGGACGAGATTTCACGTAAAGTTTTTTTGCATATCCTCAAAAAATATACACCCCGGAAAAATTTATTGTACCTCTTTTTTCACCAGAGGAGAATTAAATTGATTAAACTTCTAATATTTCATGACTTGTGTTTCCGTCACTATGATATTCTCGCAGAAACTCGTAGTAGAAATATGACGGCTAACACGTTTTCTCGCCAAAATGACGCTGATTCACGCGTCAGCACTACTTAGTATTGAGACAATCTCGTACTCGAAGTTGGCCTTGTCTTACAATCTATTGGTCGCCATTGACAATACCGTGACCTAGTGATTCGGTAAAAGCGGACTCAAACGAGAGCCCCATGGCCAATTAATCAGGCTCCACAAGATGCAAACATCTCATGATGTCATTGTTCACTTCTACCTTTCCTATTTTTGTCAGCGAGATCATGAGTTTTCTAATAGTGCTATTCCTTCCGTTAAGCTGACACCATGTTCGCAATGTTTTATGGCAGCGTTCTTCGTCATCTTGTTCCTCCTCTGATATGTTGTCAATTTGTCCGGCTCTGAGCTCGAGCTCTCTTGCAAGTCTTTTTCACGATGAATACACTTTTTCTGACACCTTGTTGATCACTTCACTCCTTTCTACTAAAGCTATGTTAACCTTTCGACGTGCTGAGGAGAAAAGAAGAACATAGAATTAATTACGAATTATTGGATTCGGCTATCTTATATTCTGACGAATTATGCAAATCAAGGAGGGCGGTGCCCCTTCTCCCAGATACACCCTAGCTAGTCTTAATTTGCGTGCTCCTCGGTAAATTCAGGACAAAAAAAGAGATTGTATAGTGACAAGAGCCGAATTGTATATTTTCACTTTTTGCTATGTTTTGGACAAACATTCGGCTTTTTTTAACGCAAAACGTGTGAAATATTCCAAGTCTGTCCGAAATAGCTGTCCAAACACAACCTCTACTGATATCAACACATTCATTACCCACCTAGCCAATAAAAGGTTGTACCACACCACCGGGGTCTACGACCCCTACTCTTTACGAACAGCAGTGGGCTGTTCTACATCCCACAAGAATCTACGGTTTTTCGTCCTTATCCGAGAAGATAAAAGGCTTCTTGGTTGCCGTACATTTTTCTGGCGATAGGTGATAGCCTCAATTCTACGGAAGCGTCTAGTACACGTGACCGGAAGTAATATTTTTCCCGACAAGCATCTATGACAGATACTACGATGGCGATAGCTTCGAAACCTTTATAGAAGTTACGTTTTGCAAAACATGTTACCTTCCTGAAGACGTTCAATAACATGTAAAAATCCTTCGTTGCTCGCCTCTCGAAGTGCACTCACAACGGCCTCAAAACATTCATCTTGGCTGTTAGGATCCAACCCTGCTACAAACTGCAAAAGACTCCTCAGTGCTTGTTTGGGCGTCCTATAGCCACTGTTGAGTTGGTTGAAGTGTTCTTGGTATGCATCATTAGATAAAAACGGTCTGCACGCTGAAAGTACATATTTCGGATCAGCATCCGATAGCGTTTGGTCATTTAAAGGCACGCCGAAAAATTCTACTGGAGTTTTCTGAAAAGTAAATAAAAGAAAAAGAAGAGAGGTCAAGGCACGAACACCATCACTGAGTGACAGAAAAGCTATTTCACAATTTAATAGCCTGCGAACAAGCTCTATCGTGAGAAGTCACCCGCAAGCGACACGCGAGAGGACACTTCCTTCGCGTTCACAAGCGTCTCGTTTCGCTCGCCACTCGAAATAGAGTTCTTGCTGGCAGGCTAACAATTTTAAGATAGACGCACCGCTTCATATTCTTTTCCTTTATGCAATCTTATGGATGGGAAATTAAATGACGTTTTTACTACAGTGACGTAATGGGACGGTTTTGGTGGTAAATTGAGTGGAGATGGAGAGGTTGAATCGTTCCTGTGTGCAACATCTAAAACGTTGGAATATACCGATCAATTATGATACTGCCCTAAAAAAATTAAACCTTTGAATTGAATGCTTATCTTAAACCCAGTTCAGTGAGCATAATTCCTCCAAGGACCCTGTGTCTCGCATGAAGAGATAATTGAGATGTGTCGCATAAAGCTGTAAATGGCCTGATAAATAAGGAAAACACGGGGTACGCTGCGTTTTTGTGTGTAGTACTCACCGTGAGATCAAGTTTCATTGAAGACAATCTAAAGTTCAATCTGGACAATAGGTTCTTCGCTGTAGGATCCGGGCTGCTGCGAAACTCCACATGGGATAAAACTTGGTCACTTATCAAACGATCAGGCAGTTGCTTTTTGTCACGGTTATCGCTCTCAAACCTGAAAGGATATGTACACGAAATAAAATAAGTTTATCCCACTGATGCACAATTGAGTCTTAATTTCAAGAAGTGTTGGTGTTTTTTCTTTCAAGATGTGTAGAAATTCTCGGGTGCTTATGGGTCAAAAGCGTAACAGCAATTGAAACTAAAAATATTTGAATGCTGTCTCTCCTTTTTTTAGCTAAATGTGCATGACTTCAGACGACGCGCTTAACTAATAGTTTTAGTGTTACTTTGAAAACAAGTACATATAGTTTTCCATTATGGACACAAAGTAAATTTAACTTGCAACGAAACCTTTTCGTCCATTTGTGACACAATCTAAAGTCAGTAATGTTACATTATGTTTGCACTTCAAACCCCGTGCCTTCATTCAAAATATTAAGTTACTAAGCGATAACAATACTGAAATAAAGACGCTGTTAAGGTGACTCGACCCAGTTTTTTTTTGGGGGGGGGGTACCATCCTACTTTCAAGCTCTCTGGCATCCCCACCTTTACTTTTATCGTAAGTCTAACACATAGAATGGATAACACATAGATCAATCTACAATATAACGTAAAATTTTGGGCGATCGGAGTAAATGTCACTTGGTTATAATGCCACGCCCCTTGGAGGTCTGAATCGAAAATCTGCTGTTGCCGGCATTTTTTCGTGAAAATCTCTCGGCTACACATAGTGCGCATTAGTGCCTTGCGCTACACAGAGTTTCACCAAAATCGCAAAGACCCAATTCGAGAAATTCAGCGGTTTCCAAATTTAGGTCATAATTTATGCGAAAATGATAAGCAAACTTTACACGGATTATATCTAATAAACTATGAGATTCATCTCTTTATTTTGGGCATCGTTACAATGTATAACAGATGGGTCCTTGCAAGTCAGCAAAACGCTTTAGGGCCTTGTAAATGCGCGCGATTTCGAGCAAAGCAAACATATACAAATTATAGTTTTCGCTATTTGTTGACGTTTGTCAGCGTTTAAGAGTCTTTCTCACGAAAAAAGCATTTTCTTAAAAATTCGTACTTTTTTTTCCTTCAAATTTTTTCAGGGCCACAATTGATTAACTAACTACCCGGACTCTGAATTCATGGTCATTGAAAAACTGTGACATTATCTTCTATAAGCCCAAACTTGAGTAAACATTGAAGATTTTTAGCGTTTTGGCTGAGTTTGTGCTTTGGGAGTTGTCTTTTGTTTCTAGTCTGTCATTATACAGCATTCTTGTTCAGCACGCGTGCAATGACCACGCTTGGCTGACTTCCGAATGCTATGTGTAGCCGAGAGATTTTCACGAAAAAATGCCGGTAACAGCAGATTTTCGACTCAGACCTCAAAGGGGCGTGGCATTATAACCAAGTGACATTTACTCCGATCGCCAAAAATTTTACGTTATATTGTAGATTGATCTATATGTTATCCATTCTATGTGTTAGACTTTCGATAAAAGTAAAGGTGGGGATGCCAGAGAGCTTGAAAGTAGGATGGTACCCCCAAAAAAAAAAAAAAAAAAAATGGGTCGAGTCACCTTAAACTGGACAAGTTTTCGTGCGAGACACTCGGAAAAGCACACCCTGCTACGAGGGCTCGCTGCAAAAAATCCGTAGCGAGACATTTTCATTTCGGGAGAAATTAGACTAATTAGGGGGCTTGTGGAAAGGCGTTTTTGAGCGACCCACGTCAACCGGAAGTGGACTTTTTGCAGTCTTGGGTAGTGGTTTTGCCCAGGTTTTCGGGAAAATCGTCTCTAAAAGAGTAAAGACTCTTGGCAATACAAATTTTGTATCGTCAAGGCATATTCCAAAGGAAAACGGCCTGACTTCCGGTTGACCTGCGTCGCTCAAAAACCTGCCTTGTGTAGCAGCGCCTGTACATACATGAGATGGAAATCTTCCATGTCTTCTATTTCAGCTGGGGTTATTCCTCCTGATACAAACACGAATGCTTTGTCATACCCCGGTATCAGCTTTTTCCGTGAATTTTCCTCACTTGGAACCACGTTTGCGTTTTCTAGCTCTTGGACTACTCTTTCTCTCATGTGCGCTGGGCAGCATATAAGATGGAGAACATCTTGAGAATAAGCACGATCTAATTCATTGAAATAGGAGAAGAAAACGCCAAGTAATGGCTGCTTCCAAATAAGGCTTGTCAAGTATGTTATTACTCCAGAAAGGCTGAAGTCCTCTTTGTACCATTCAAAAACGCAAGTGTATCTAAAAGAGACATAGAGCGGAATTTGAATTACTTTTGCAGACAGAATGATTTTGACTTTGAATTGCACAGCTAAAAGACGCTAGTTGATATCTCCATTACTTAAATACCACTTTAAAACTATGAGGATACACTAAGGCGGTTAATCAGTTGACTCAAACTTAATTTAGCGAGAGAAAAATATTACTAAGTAGTACACACAAAACTACAAACTAAAAGCACACATTAGCTATACAGTATAAAAGCTATGCAAAAAATAAGTATTATCAGAATTTTAAAAGGTTAAAAAGAGTAACAATAAGGTCATAGTAGCTCATAGTAGCTTAGTATTCCAACAGTTTCAATGTATGCTAACTTGCGTTAGCATAACCAAAAGTTCAGTTTACCTCCAATTCATTAACAACAAAACAACTACAACATTTGGATGTCTTCTTACCCAGAAAAGCGTTCTACCTGGAACCTAACAAATGTCCCGTCAAAATGTACAGGACATTTAAGACCATCTGTAATTTCGATCCATTTTTTTTCTTCGTCATCAGAATTTAAGAACAATACTCTGACACGGCATGTCGAGGGGACTGGAATCCTTTCCTGGTCGCTGCGAAGAGACACTGGCAACTGAATTGTGACGGGCTTCGAGAATTCGACGATTTGGGAACAGCTGACACGCAGTATTGGTCCAAGAAACACGTCTTGGTCTTTAAATTCTTCACCTGGAACTTCTTGCACCTAAAGGGATAATAGAAAACACAACTAAATTAACCTGAACTTACTGTCAGATTTGCTGCCATTTTTTCGAGTTTTAGAGGAAAAAAGAGACCATTTTCGCAAGGAACACCATATCCGGTGGAGACTATAGCAAAACCTTATCTATCTGACAACGCAATAGTCTCCACATGACAAAAACACTTTTTACGAGCCTAATTTCACTCATCTAACGTCTGCTGTATTGTTACATTTCTGTCGAGTTTGGAGACCTGGTAAGAGTTATCCCTAGAAACATTAACTGGTCATGTAACCACAGCAAGAAAAGATCTCGAGATAATGCATACCGTCCTACCTTCAATACCAGAGGAATCTTTGCTTCAGGTATCACAGCATTCTCAGGGATTGTAACTGTCACGCGTGGATAGTCAGGATGGCTAAAGGAGCCACCACTAGATGTGATGGCGTACGCTGGAGAAGGCTTGAGACGACAAACAACTGCGTATGTTGAGCACTCAGTTATGTCAGCTTGAGCAACGGGAAAGAAAAATTCCGGTACATCCCGCGGGTGAGGCGGGAAGTCCTCTTCGACCGCTGTAAACAATTCAGAGTGGAAAGACTATAAGCCATTGTGATTTCTGTAAATATACAAACTGCGTGCAGTAAACGTAAAACATTGAACAGACAGCATTTCACAGGTGAAGATATACTTTAAACAGTGGGTAAATACTATGGGTAGGCTGCTCTTCAAAAAGCATCAGTTTCCAAACCTTTAAGACACTGTAATGCCTTAGTTCCATCCACCTCTTCCCATTCATTGCTTTTCCAATCGATCAGCTTCTTTATCACTAGTTCGTAGCCCTGCAAATCAGGCGCACTGTGAGAAAGAACAAGCTTCGCTTTGGCGTCGAATTTCAGTTCATCGCCAGTTTTGGTTGATATCTCAATAACATTACTGACAACTGACTCGTGCTCTTGCAGTGGGGGAGAACGTGCACTGCATTTCCACCTGTGGGCCACTATTAATGTGGGCTGAGACACAGCGTTAGGGGGAAAGAAAACGTGGGTGCTCCCTCGTTTAAGGGCCCAATAGGTACCTTCACTGGTGATTGTTCCTCTGAAAAAAATTATTAAAACATTAATTAATCGAAACCCGTTTAAAATAATCACATACCAGGCAAGCCACGCACGGTATTGAGGTTGTGCGATATCTAATTTCCAGGACAGGATTGTGCCCGCAAAATTATCTTATTCCCGTAAAAGACTCTAAAAGTGTTCACTTGATCTAGGTTCGTTTTCACTGAGGCTTCTGTCAGCTTAATTCAGGGTGTCAATGATATCCATGAGATTAACGGTATACAAGATATTTTAGAGGTACAGTATGGTATTTTATAATTTAATTAGCAATTATTTACTGAGGCTGAGTAAGATGTGAAGAATTATGCAACTCGGGGAACTCTTATCCCTGAGGTGGATAACAGTCTCTGAAATCTGCACAATCCTTCACATCATATACGAAAGCCGAACTCATCCTCGTAGTACAGTTAAGAAGAATTAGCTTAGGGCTTGGGGCCTTGGGCCAATCAGAGACGGCGAAAACTTTGAATGATTAATAGCTGTTTATAAAATATTATTATTTACATTATTATTTACCCGTCGCTCTCCTCCGCCCCACCCCCCAGAAAAGAACGCCTGCTCGTAGATTCCCCAACAATGCGTTCCTACGGTTGAATAAAAAGCATTAGTATACATACTCGTGTATTTTTATTTTAACCGAGTCTGATTCATCCAAGTCTTCCACCTGTCCCTCTAGGCTAAGTTCTTGAATTTGCTGTAGCAATTCTTGTTCTTCGGTAATCTCATCTCCACCGCCATTATCATCACCAACATCATCGCCAGCAACCTCAACGCCATCACTGTTATGACTATCGTCGTTATCATCGAACTCATCACCTTTATCGTCTTTGTTCTCATCATCTTCTTTCTTACTTTGAAAGTGGTCATCATCGTCGTCAGAAGATCGCTCTGTTGAAACGATACGTGATTTTTAAAATTTCGAAGTACACGTCTTTTATTTCAAGCGTGTGTGTGTAGCAATGTTGATCGCTAGAATCATGTATCAAAATCAGGGTTCTCCAGGAATTTAAAGTAGCAGAAGAAAAAATTTAAGTAGACGGCAATAGTTTAGATCGAAAGGCTCGGTGACGCCGCTGCGTGTGGGGTCAGGTAAGGGATTGGGCTCGCCCTGCTAGCATTGGGATCAAGACTAATGATCTGACATCTTATCGAATTTTTTTTAGATGTGATGCTGTCCACGCTACATAAACCTGGCAATGCTCAAATTAGGTTAAAAACAAATGCATTGCGTCCCTTTTGGTTCTCGGTTGTCTTTGTCCCGCGGCATTCTTACTTTAGGTGATCATTTCATCAATTCTCATAACGTTTTCTCATGATGATGATGGATTGATATTTTCGGGGGGGGGGATTGAGGTTTAAATTTCCTTAAAGAATTAGTTGAGAGAATTTGGTTAAAAATCAAAGCATTTTCTCTTAGGTGATCATTTCATCAATTCTCATAACGTTTTCTTATGATGATGTATTGATATT
>CALNXK010000969.1:2500-18094 GCA_942486035.1 Porites lobata | reverse complement strand
ATATCGCATGCACGAGATAGCTTGAGGAACTCATAAAAATTAAAGTATAAATATTTATCCTGCGACCAGACAAGTAAGATCGCATTCTCTTCTCGACATGTTTGAAGAGTGTCTCAGATTTTTGACAAGTGCGTTTGTTCTTTTGTTATAAGTTGGGATAAACATTGCATTGCCCGTGGGATAAATCTTTGTCAATTTGGTTTCCGACTTGTAGTTTAAAATGAACAAAGTGTCTACTTCGAGAAAACAAGGAAATTTTCCTAAGACTAAAGCAACAAAGCTGTCAATGTTAATGCGTACCAGAGAAGGAGCAAGAACGTTTTGGACACAGCATGGACCGTTTTCGCCGCATGTGGCGGCTCAGACGCGAATTGATCTCCTTGTATATATATACAAAAAGGATCTGCATTTTTTAAATACTACTCAAAAATACCGATTAGGATGGCAATCATGCATACTAGGGCAAAAACTGAGCTACGACACGGGAGGCCGAATCTCTTGCAGTCTGTTATAAACACGGCTAAACAGTTGGGGAAGTGCAATCATCTTTCACAGGCATGATTTCTCGTTTTTTTTTTTCCATTTTTAGTCCGCGTATTAAAGTAGATAAAACAAAACAAGACAATACTTTTATTTGGAGTCTGGTAACTAGTACGTAAACGTTGAAATAATTTCAAAATTACAACATACAGTTATATCATTATCAATAATAATATTTTGTTATAATATTTTATTTTCATATATATTTTTAACCCGCCACCCGTCACCCGTCACCCGCTACCCCTCACCCTCCACCCGCTACCCGTCACCCGTCACCCGCCACCCACCACCCGCGGAAAAGTCCTGCCGTTAATATTGTGACGTCACATTTTCCACTATGTTGGAATCGATCGCGTCAGCCAGTTTCCTATCCAGTCTTTCTATTATCCATGATTATTAATAATCATTTAACTGACAACTGACAAGAAGCTTAAAATTTAACTGACAACTGAAAAATGGCCGAAATTTCACTGACAACTGACATTTGTACCCCCCACCCCCGCCAAAAGCTGAAATGTCAATGAATGCAGTACGTGATGTTACACGGAATGCCTAGTCGTTGTGTGGATTTCCGCTGACTAATGCGTTCGCAGCTATGTCTTCTGCATTTTCGCAAGTTCTTCAAGTTCTTGTATTTCGGTTATTTATCTCTTTCGAAATACGACAGAAACTTAGTCCGAGCTTGCTTTTTGCAAGTTTCTAAGCTAATTATTTCAAGCTAGTGAATTAGACAAAGATATGGATCCTCTAGGAGTGACAGCACCAATTGTGCAGTGTTCTCACCAGGATTTTGCCTTGGGGAGTCCCAGGGCCCCCTCTTCTGAGAAATAGGGGCCCTGTAAGAACATTAGGGGGACAAAGTTACAAAAAACACGCGGTACGAAGAACCTGAGCCCGCACTCCAAATTGTCTGTTACATGAAGTACCTACCTGATCCAATATGGCGGAAGAGGTGTTTACGATTCGGTGGAGGAGTTTACGATGTAGTGGGACGTGCGTGGGACCAATGAAAGTAAAGGCAACAAAATTAAAGACTTTGACTCATTTGATATCATGTTTTTTTATTTATTCAGACAAACAGAATGCTTTAGTGTTAGGGTGACCATTAAAACTACTTAAGTCCGTTTGACTCGTAGCTTGCCCCTGCGCCCTAACGGGCGCATCTTCTTGGTTTTAATGCGCCATTTCAGTTTTTTCTTGCGGGAATCCCGCAAGGCCGCGGCCTGGTGAGAACACTGATTGTGGATGCCCTTTCTCTTCGAAGATGGAGTACAACTCCAGTTCTGTCTTACGAAATCATGTCACAGCCGTCAAATAGCAGGAGGACCGAAAATTCATTCCCTGTTCGACAAGACCTAAACAGTAAAGTAGCGCTTTGGTGAGTGCTTTTGTTCGTTGTCTTAGATAAATATGGGTAGCTTTGTATGGTACGCTGTGTTGTTATGCTAATTTTGCACACAGGTAAACTTGCCACAGCGTGATCTAATAACTTTATAGCTCACTTTGTTTCTTAGTGAACCATTAGTTTTCTTTAGTTTAGTATTGGTTTTATAAATTTACCGGGTAATCAGAGTAATTCAATAGATAAAGTTATTTCTATCATTTTGACAGCTATTGTACATGTACATTATAATGGTATAAGCCCTTGATTTTATAATTACTCGAGGTTGCGTAGCACGGAGAGTCGTAATCTGCAAGCCGTTTTCTTTTCTTCTTATTTAGTACACGAGGGGAGTCATGGTCATGATGAGCATCTGGTTTATTTTCAGGGATGATTGAAGTGACCTGCCCAGTTGACCACGTTTTGGCGTTTTGGCAATGATAAAATTGTCCCCAAATCAAGGCCCTTGATTTTCGTGTATTCGTATGCACGTATTAGAAAGGAAATACTATAAAGAAGACTCTACCGAAATCCTGTTTCGTGGCGTATTAAGGCGTTACCTTTCTCAGAATATTGATGCAATCACTGGAACTCTGTGGCTGAATAGATTCAATATTGCAGATTCAACTGGCGCACACTGCTGAAGCCAACAATTTCTCATCTCATTCCTCATTTCTCATAACACTAATTTCTCATCTATCACACAGTTACACACATAAACCCTTGCTGTTGTTGTAAGTGCAACACTTGTCACATTCCACTTATAAAGTGCATCTGTACAGGTGCTCAGCTTTGAGATACAGTGAAACCTGTATTAAGCAGACAGACTTAGGGAATGCTGTAGTCTCTGCTTAATACAGGGTGTCCGTCTAATACAGGTTTCAATACATGTAGATAACATCATATGAGGTGTCAAATGCCATTCAAATGAACAGTGGAAATGTTTGGAATACTCCCAGAGACTATGACGATATACATTTGCATTAATTTCTTTATCAAAGTGGACAAATTGATCGTAGTACCATAAACATAGATTGTTATGTAACTCAAATTTGAAGAAATCAGATGAGTGAAACAAGCTCTATACAAACAAAATGAAATACAAAACAATACTGTACTGTGAAACTAAGCAAATAAGTTTGTCAAAACACGTTTTTTAATGTAAAAATCGAAAATTTGTGGGTGGCAATTCGTGGCAATCTTTCGCATTTCTGGTGTCTGGCATGTTGGGTGGTGGAATTTAATTGAAAGTGTCCGTTTAATACAGGTTGGCAACAATAGAAATGACCATTTCAGGTACATGTACTTTTTAGGTGTCCACGTCCGCTTAATAGAGGTGTCCGCTTAATAAAGGTTTCATTTAAAGTAAACAAGGGAAATAAATTTGGGGACTTCGGCTACTGTCCACATAATAGAGGGTGTCCGCTTAATACAGGTTTCACAGTATTACCTTGTTTGGAGCATAATTTAAAAGTAAGTTAGAAGATTTTATGCACAACTACCCTTGAGCTACAGTATCAAGATTCTAACACTATTAAGTGCTCTGCATGTTTTTAATAATACATGTTTGGTTCTTCCAGGTCAGGGGATATTACTAAACTAAACACCATAGCGATAGTACATACAACAAATGAATCCCTCAGTAGCAAAGGAGTATTGAGTGAAAGGATCCACAGAGCTGCTGGTCCAGAGCTGTTACATGAGTGTAGATCACAGTTACTTGGTATGAACATAGTTTCTGAGATAAAGAAGTGGTATTATAGTATAGTTAAATCAAGTTTTTGGAGTCCAGTTTTCCCAAAACACCACAAAAAACCTTTGAGCAATACCATATGATACCACCCTGTTTTTTTTGGAAGGATTTCCATTACACTCAGGGCTGCCATTAAGATTTTGAATTACCAGGTAAATACACTTGTAAGTAGGTGGGGAATTAAGCAACTGGCAATTTCTTTTGGTTCTATATTTTTTTGATAGCCAGGGAAATCCCCAGCCCCAACCTTAAATAACAACCCTGATTACCTCTAGGCCATAAAAGTGTAACAAGGAGGAACTCTCACTAGTCTCTCAAACTTCTAGGTAATAATTTGCTCCAACACTGACTGCCCTCTCACAGTCAAAACTGGTTTTTCCCCACCATGTTTGAAACTTCCTGACAATTTGAACCGATTTGTTTTTCCCAAGATGGTTCTAAAATTGTGGATTCCGCCATCTTGTTTTTAGTATTCCATACCAGAATCCCATACTAGTGAATGGACAGTGTAGTTTCTTTTTCGGTACAACATTTGTTTTAAAAAAAAAAGTTAAAAATGGTAACAGAGAACAGCTGTAGTAGTCAAAATAGTACTGTCACAATGATAATCAATTAGTTGTCAAGAATTCCTGTTTATTATTTTTTCTAGGTGTACGACTGGAGAGGCTAAAGTATCAAAAGGCTATAGTTTACCAGCTAGGTGAGTGAGTTGTTAGGGTGTTACCGGAGGCTAATTTGGGCATTTTTTTGTCAGTTTTAGCCGTATGAGAATATCATTTTAGGCATTTAGTGAAAATAAAGTGAAATGTTTGGATGCAAGTCATAAGTGAATGTGGATTAAAAAATCACATCTTCTTTCAGATAACCATTAAGGAGTGTGTGGAATTTTTAAAAATTTAGGGTGTGGTTGAAATTGCCATTTTGGATAAAATTGGCTCTAAATTCAAAAGGATTACGTGTAAATATTATTCAAAATAAAAAGACACACATGTACTATAGATCCATAAAAGAAAGATTTACAGTGTAGTGTGCCAGAAAAATATTGAATCTGGACAATTTTAGGGCAATTAAAAACAAAAGAAATAAATCTGGTGTGAATAATGCAATACCTTGTCACTTCTAAAATACAAAGCGGACTGTAGAGCCTTGTGCTGCCAAATTTCGTCATCTTGTCTAGATAACGCCTGCTAAGTTTTGTGGCAATTGAATGAATCTTTGAGGAGAATTACTATCAAACACTGCCAGCCACAGGCTTAAAAGAAGAGTTTTTTTACATGCACTAGAACTAAAAATCATGTTAGTTGACTTGGTCGCCATCTTGGAAAAGCCTGTAATAAAGTTTTTGAATGGAAAAACTCAAAAACTGTGATATATACAGTCATGTTTACCATAATGGCTGGCTATTTTTGCCGCAAAACCAATCAGAGGTGCATGTATAAAAAAAATGACTCCTTTTGCTTCACAACGATGTCCTGGAGTGTTCCGGTACCTTTCAAGGTGTCTGAGTTTCCGCTTAAACATCATTTCGGACATAGTGCTTGATGTACACTGTAGCTCCTCGAAGCAAATTTACCCCAAGTTTTGTGGTAATCAGGATTGTTTTTGAGGTACAAATTTCCCTTACAAAATATGTATTGTGAATACACTGTAGTACATGTACACCTGTATATGAAGAAAAATACAGTTGTTGTTAAACACAAAGTAAAACATAAACTGTACATGTACACTGTACTTGAAGTCTGTAAAAGAAGTATTTTCTCTAGATCTGTTTATTCATTATCTGCTTATTCATTAGTATCTGTGTACTGTGAAAACTATTATGTTTTAAGTATATTTAGAATTTAAACCTGAGTTTCCATCTCTGAATGATAATATTAAGGCTAGGAAACATACAAATAAGCTAAATCAAAGTTAAATACAGTGAAACCTGGAGATAACAAAGGGCCAACCTTAAGGGACTGACAAAATCTGTTGATCATAACAAGGTTTTGTTATCTCCAGGTTCTTTTCAATATATTTTACTATAACTGGGGCAAAAAATGTCGTTTTTTATGCCGAGGAAGTCCTTTGTTATATAGAGGTTGCTAATATTGAGGTTACACTGTACTGGTTAAAGCCAAGAATGGATTTTAACCATGTGCCTGAAGCACAAAAAGGGCTTAATAGATTGATTTGGATTTTGCATTGCTCTGACTAGTAGCTTTGAAATATGCAAGTAAAATCTTAGATCGTTAGCTTAAAAAAGAGGTTTTTTCCCTGTGGATGATGATAATTATGATGATGATGATTTTAATTTTTTTTTGTGAAACATTAATTTTGCATTGAGGTAATTTGAATTGAATAATAATAATAATTGTTCTTGTCTGGTGTGTAGATATGTTATCCATACTGTGGGACCAAGATACAACATAAAATACAAGACTGGAGCTGAAAGTGCACTCTTCTCTTCTTATAGAAGTGTCATGAAAATTGTCAGGTTTGTCAGTTTACTAGTTTTTGTCATATTTTGGGAAACAGCCATAGTACATGTACATGTTACAGTCAGGTCAGGTCAAGTCAAGTGTACCCCCCCCCCCCCAAGATTCCATTTAAATTAATTTATTATTCTAATGTTGAATCTGTTGGTAGTTGTAGATTTTAGATTCATCTCTGCATTCCTGTATGTGCATTGAGCCGTGAATTCACATGTGAGGCGGTTATTAAATTTCTACCACCTCAGATTCCCAGAATTTGACTGGTCATTCAAAGATTTTCAATCTGACCAGATGCAGTCGACTCTCGCCTTGTGGACACCTCGCTATTAGGGACACCCCGCTATTGCGGACAAGAGCCACCCCCGGCGAAATGTATAAAGAAATGACTGAAACAAACTCCCACTATTATGGAAATGCGGACACTTTCCTGCCCCCAAGTGTGACATTCTTGTAAAGAATTGTCAAAACTACAATGCCTCTCATACCCCGCTATTATGGACTGTCATTATTATGGACACTAAATCTTCCCCCCAAGGGTGTCCGCAATAATGGGAGTCGACTGTACAGAGAAGTTCTCGTTAAATATTCACTGCTCATTATGCATGCAGGAATGTGCATTTGAATTTGACCCTAGTTACAGGAACGACTACCAGATTCATTTTTCAAAATAATAATCACTTTGTTAAATCTTGGGTGTATGCTTGACCTGCCTTGACTGGAAAATTTTTTAACCTTAAGGTTAATTTTCAATTTTCTTTGTCTCCTAGCCCTAATTTAATTCATGATTTAGGGCTAGGATACGATGGAAATCGAGAGTCAACCTACCGTTGGGTTAAAAATATTAAATTTTAACCTGAGTTTCATTTTGACCCGTAACATACATGTGGTAAGTCAAAAAAATCATTAATTGCCAGTTTCACTATCTGGGGTCAAATTTCAACAGTCACACTCTTCTGTAGTGATAGATAGAATTTTTGAACAAGCCATTTATAAATTTGCTTTAAGGTGCTTTGAATACTTACATGTAGGTAGAGCGTAAAGGCATGCTTTCAGAGATGGAGCATTTAGTGTGTATTTTATTGTAATACATGTGTATTGTACTCTTCTCTGAAATGGATCCTACATGTAAGTCATACATGTAGCAAGGAATCCTTAATTTTGGATTAACTCTGGTAAGAGTAAGAGCTCTCTGGGTCTCAGGGCTCAAGATAACAGCTGGTGAACAGACAATGGCCGGACTGATTGGGGAGTTGATCGGTCAACTTTTATTATTTAATATTATTCTGCAACACTCTCTGTGGGTAGAAAACACAGTTGATTTTTTTTTTTTTTTGCTCTTTGGTATTATATTCTTGCCTCGTTGGAATGAAAATATTACCCTGCAACAATGCTTCATTTGTTACTGAGTTATTTTCAATTTTTTTTTCAAAATTAAAGTATTTCGTTAACTTTAGTCAGAAACTCATAAGTGGTTGCTTATGAGTTTCTGCTTTAGTATTTCGTTTGACTTTTGTTGTATGGATTGAGTTTGAAAGAAAATGAAATTCAGGAATTGATATCCCTATAACTACGACAAAAATAGTTTTTCTACATAATTTGAGTATTGTCAATTACTGTGTTATTTTGCGTAATAATTATTTTTTTTTCAATAATAAATTTACTTTTGGGCTAGCTCTTCAGAGCTCCACACTAGTAAACTAAAGTAGTAGCTTTGTCATTTTCATCCTACCCTGAATTTATCTGTAATATATAGATTTAGCCAAGCCTAAAAGCGGAGCTCCCGATTTCATTACAATAATAATAACGATAATAATGATGATGATGAAGATCGTTTTATTCACACTGGTACACAATACGATATAACCTCGTTGCAAATACTGATACCCCCCAGTCGGTATCGGGATGTAATCTAGCCTACGTGTAGCCGCAACCCACTCCCGACAAAGGAAGAAGAGGAGTCAAAGAAAACTACGAAAAAAGTAACACGTAGTTAGATAAGGTTTAAAGAGCAGGAAAGAAAAAGGTCTTAAAAGTTGAAACTAAAACTAAAACTCTATAACTTTAAAACAGCACAAGAAAAGATTAACTTATCCAAGGTGAATTCACACAACAAAGTTATATATGGTATAATAAATACATTAATTTCATATACTGGCAATGCAGAATGAAGAAATAAATTCAGGGAAGATCACCACAGTTATCAATGCAACTTTGGCACTGTACCTAACGTACCTAACCATTCATATAGTCATTCTCCAATTTCCACCGCAGCTGGTCAATTAGCCTGGCAATTCCTCAGAGATTGTGGTGGGAAACAGTTAGATGTCATGTGACCTCGAAGTAACTAATGAGAATGGTGCTGGGAAATATTTAGATTCTTGGAAAACAAAATTAACTGTTTCCCATGGGCCAAGTCTTTAAGTGATTTGCGATGTTAATATTTTAAAAAATTTATAGCTGCATGGAAATTCATTAAACCTCCCTGGAAGGTCAGTTGTTGGTCATTCACGGGTAATAGTGCACTGTTACCCTCTGATGTGAATGATCTTTGCGATGTTGCCTGCTTAGAGAATATTGGCACCAAAAAGTTTCATTGTTAGATGTCAGGTGACATTGAAATAACCAATGAGTGTGCACATGGTTGGAAAGAAATTTCCAGCTATAATAACAATGTTTCTTAATATATCATTGTTGTTGGAGAGAAAAAGGAATGGACTTGATTCAAGTAAATAAAATCTTTTCCTCTGTCATCCTCCGTTTCCACTTCACCAGGCTTTGGAAACTCATAGTCCACACCAACTGCCCTTGCTCTAGCAATTAGGCGGTCATCTTCTAAGTGGCTACTATTATTTACTTCTGGAAGAGGTTGCTGTGTTTCCTGCACATTGCCTGCTCCCTCAATTGGGCCATTTTCTACTGCAGGAGTGTGTTGTTCCAACTCTTCTCCTAGTAAATGAATTATTTGTATTAACCAACTACACAATTCATATAAGCTATGGGGCTAGTGGATTCTATTTTTTATCTTGCCTGAGGGATAATAGAGTTGTGATTCTTGGGCTAACAGATGCAAGCTACAGCCTTCCCGAAGGACAAGCACAAAACTGACCTCCTTTTCTTCGCACCCTAGTACTGCATGCTTGTATAACTGTACAAGAATTACTATTATAAAGCTGTATCTGTGGAAGTGTTCTCAAAACCTGATTGCAAATAGAAAATACACAATATTTCTACTTTTGAAACTTCGGATAATACAACAACCTTGACAATCATTTTCTAAGTGCTGATATTTCATAAACCAGTCATCAAATATAATGGGAGTGACCCAACCAATGAACTCATTATTATAATCCAAAAAATAATTATCTCTATGAGAATTCAATGTATTTTAACTTTGTCCTAGTCAAAGTAATGCAACCCTAAGGTAAGTTTTCCTATAATAATAATGCACGATCAAATACAAACAGAACAAAAATCCTACAATCCAGTCATGGAGAATTAAGTACAGACATGATGACTTGTCATGTTTACCACAACAACAACACTTGAATTACATGACAAAAGGTCTAATCAATGAATTATACAGTGTTTTTGTTACAAATAAATATGATGAATTCTGGGACTCATCTTGTGAGAAATCATGAGTCCCAGTCCAGAACCAGTGAGTCCCAGTTAAAAAAAATGAGTCCAAAATGGAAAATGTTTGGGCCTTTATGTACCAGCCACAGACAGTTAATCTGAAGACACACTCCAAAACTCTGTATTATAGTATACTGAAATTAAAATATAGTTCTTCTATTATAAAGCAGAAGTCAACAAAGGCTAAAACAAATATGCATCACTAAACAACAACCATAACTGCCACAGAAATTACACGTACAGGATATTTCTACAAATACACACGTTCAGATCGATATATCCATGAATTATTTTATGTCTTTGGCGATTTTTATGTGTCAGGAACATAGATAGAATGCAGAGGTAACAAAATCACTGATTATATAGCTGCTCTTTTGAGTCCATGTAAAAAATATATATATGAAAGTTTTAACATTCTTATTTGTTACACACACACGCCCACCCACACCTTTATTAATTTCAAAATCTTGGTTACAAAAATGAAAAAAAAAAACCCACAATGAATAAATAAATAAAAATAATCAGGTAAATTCATAAAATAAAATATTGAGAAAAAAAAGTGTTACAAGAAAAAGGAAAGATTACTTAGGTAAGACAACAGAGCATAATTAATTACACCAAAAAGGGGGAAGTTTTAAAAGTATACATGCTTCCCACCAGCAAATTGTGGCACTTAATTAGTTCTGATAAATTTCTATTGTTTATTGGCCCAATCACAGTTTTTCATTCTCTGATAAATTTGCATTATATTTCTTTCTTTTTGCATTATGTTTCCTTGTTTTTGCATTGTGTTTACTAAAAAGTACACTGCTCTATGCCAATCAAATTCACAGAGAAATTTTTTCATGTATATTATTAACTTTCATAATAAAACACCATCTACCATAAACAACTACCGGTATATCAGTACCTGCTGAATGACTTTGCTCTTGTTCACCTGGCAGAGAGCTTTCCATGCTACATTCAAGTTGGAGGACTTCACTTTCATGTTATTCTATGGCTAAGAAGATAAGATATAATCTTAATAAGTTGGGCAAGCAGATTGTGACACCTGAGGCTGATTGGTTCTTATATATTTCTATTGTTCAGTGTTATCCAGAAGTTTTAGAGTAGCCAGCTCCCAAAGCAAAGAAACTGGTGCCTGACACCAAGCACTGATAAAGCGAGAGTACTGTATCTAAGGGAGGGGTTTGGGGGCATTAAGCCCAGAGATCTGAGAAGTTTTGCTTGTTATTTACAAGCTTTTCCAGAGTTCTCCCAAGAACCAAGTGAGTTATCATGCTGGTAAATCCATAGAAAATGTGGTCTTTTACTTTTATAAAATAACTTTAAAGCATGTTTCAGTTTACTATGAGATTACCAGCACAATAAACTATTGGTTTTTAACCAATCAGAATACATGTACTATCTTAGTTATTTTATAATTAAAAAATATTATCTGGCAATGTCTCATCAAAAATCATTCAGTAAATATATTGATAATACCATTAGCAAAAGGCAAATTGTCATACACCAAAGAGCTTTTTGTACGACAAGCTATTGTTTTTGTTTCTTTTAGGACCTTCTGAAAAATTCAAGGTAAAAGGTACAGACAGTTTTTTTTACTGTTTTGAGTCATAAGAGTAGCCAGCAAAACCACCAGTCGCCTGCGCTTCTGGAGAACACTGATTGTTCACAGGTTTTCATTCTCTGAGAAATTTGCACTTGATTTCCTTATTTTTGCATTATGTTTCCTTGTTTTTTTTACTGTGTTTACTAAAAACTGCACTGCTCTAAGCCAATCTCATTCAAGAAATTTTTCCATGTATATTATTAAGTTTTATAATAAATACCATCTACCATGAACTATATCAGTACCTGCTGATTGACTTTGCTCTTGTTCACCAAGCAGAGAGCATTTTCTGCTACATTCAACCTGGAGGACCTGACTTTCATGTTCTTCCATGGCTAAGAAGATAAGCAAACAGATTGTGACACCTGAGGCTCATTGGTTCTTATATATTTCTATTGTTCAGTGTTCTCCAGAAGTTTTAGAGTAGCCAGCTCCCAATGTAAAGTAACTGGTGCCTGACACCAAGTGCTGGTAAAACGAGAGTACCGTATCTAAGGGGGAGTTTGGGGGCATGAGGCCCAGAGATCTGAGAAGTTAAGCTGGTGGTTTACAAGCTTTTCCAGTCTTCTCCCAACATCCCAAGTGGGTTATCACACCAGCAAACCTTTAGAAAATGTGGTCTTTTACTTTTATAATTTAACTTTAATGCATGTTTCAGTTTTCTATGATTTTACCGGCACAATAAACTATTGGTCTTTAACCAATCAGAATGCAAGTACTATCTTAGTTATTTTATAATTAACAATTATTCCACAAGGGCACATTGGATATGAGATGGAAAATAGCCAACGAGACGCATAGCGCCGAGTTGGCAATAATCATCTCATCCAACAAGCACAAGTGGAATAATTATTTTATTAAAAACGCCCACAAAATCCCTTTGAATCTTGTTAGAACAAACCAGAAAAGACAAGGGAGTTCCGCTATTCACATGTCACATGTCTATCAGAACTGTCAACGCATGGACCGACTCGCCTGGACTGGATGAATGAAAAATCAAAACATTGTAAAGATGAACACTTTTAAAAACTCATCGAGATTCTAGGATTTTACACAGCGGGACAGCTAAAAAAACCTGGCAGATAATGTGAAGAAAAATAATTCTTAACAGCCATTAAAATTACTGTGAATTTGGATTTTTGGAGCAGTTACAAAAGTAAGAACAACGGAGAAAAACTATTACCTTGGTCGCTTGTTATGACGTTGTTTGAAGCCACAAGCTGGTTTTGCTGAACAAGAAAAGAAGCTTTACTGACGCCTCGATTGCTGTAGTGAATGGCTGCATAGCGTGTATTCTAGTTGCTTGTGATTTATATTCTTCATGTTGGATAAACAAGCCGCAGCTATCTATCGGCAAGTGCCTCAGCGAGTGGCTTCGCAACCATGAATAAACAACACCTGTCTTCTTTTGTAGCTGTTCAAGGCACTTTAGTTCCATGTATTTTCATGTGTTTTTTGATAAACTTTCAAACAAGCTCTTGTGGCTTTTTTGTTTGTTTGTTATTTTCCCGATGAAATTGCATGTTCTAGTATTCTAAGAAATGAATTAACACAATTTGCTTCGGGTGCCGTTTTATCCTTCGCGGAAAAAAATGGAACTTACGAAAAATTGAAGATAAAAGTTACAGATAGTTTTTTTTATGTTTTGACTCATAAGAGTAGCTGGCACTTTGGAAAAGAGTTGCCAGTGAGACTGCCAGTTGCCCGCGCTTCTGGAGAACACTGATTGTTTATTAGCCAATCACAGGTTTTCATTCTCTGAGAAATTCGCACTTTATTTCCTTATTTTTGCATTATGTTTCCTTGTTTTTGTACTGTGTTTACTAAAAACTGCACTGCTCTAAGCCAATCTGATTCAAGAAATTTTTCCACGTATATTAGTAAGTTTTATAGAAAAATTCATTACCTGACAAGGGAATTCCACGTTAAATTGCACACGAAAACCGATATCGGTTTTCAAGTGCAATTTAACGTGGAATTCACGAGTCAGGTAATGGATTTTCCTTGAATCGCATAATCAAATAAAAATCAGAAAAAAAAAGAAAACACCTCAATAATATTGTCTGTTTTTATCCTGAGCACGCGCCCCAGAAAGCCATTTCAAAGTCAAATGTCAAACCTGTCATTGCGTTAGCGAATAGGAAGCAAGGTCAGTCATACACGTTTGAACCTTTGACAACTTTTTTTGTACCTTGTGCTTGTTTTTACATTTGTTTTCAAACTTTTTTACACATGAACAAGCTTCACACTAATTGTAAGGATAAATAGAGGTATTTCACTGAATTTACAAGCCGGTTATCTATAACATCCTTTTTCAAATTGGTCATTTGCTCGCGAAGGAAAATAATTTACACCTTTTACCTCTTCGGTAGCAAAACTGAAAGAAATGAAGTGTCCAAGGCAAAGCACTGAAAGTTTAACGTTGCGATTGATATAAGGTAAGTACCTTGAAATGTTTTAAAAATGCTGTTCAAGTTCAGCTCTGTTTTGTACTTTTCTAAGTACCACGATTCAGGATAAATGCAAGTGGCGTACTCTTTTTCGTGTTTTCAGGGACAATGTGATCTTTGAAGGTATTTATTTCTTCTTCTGTATATGTGACAATTGACCCTGGCAATTCCTCCATTGTCGCTTCTCCGTTTTGTTTGTTTGAATTTGGCTTGTTATTTTCTGGGCTGTGTTCACAGGATTTTCTTGTTTTCTCATTGTCGCTAGCGAAAGGGGTTTTTTATACCTCTCCAAGAATTTGTAGTTTAGTTCAAAACAAGGAAGAACCTCCGGATCACTTTAAAAAATGCTTTTGTTTGTTTTTAACTATTTATTTATTTAGTCACTCACAAAACCTTATACAACATAAGCAAAAGGTGTTAATTAAATTATAAAATTAATGTGACAAGGAAGTCTAACGAAGCTTGAAGCTTATATTAATAGGCTTCCTTCAACTACCTAGAGAACTAAATTCATGGCTGAGTGCAGAGTGAGCAAGATCAGAAAATTAAGCGACAGATCGGCTATCAGTGAGATAATTCTTTAAATTTTTTTTAACAACAAATATAGAAGGAGAGCTAATTAGTGAAACAGGCAACGAATTCCAGATTTTAGGTCCTCGGTAAAGGATGCTGAATTGCTTTATATTTGATCTACAAAAATGAGGTCTATACTGAGAGGCTAGTCGAATTTTGGTATTGATGGACTTCAGATTACTACTTAAGAACAAGTCACGAAAGCTACTAGGCAAAAGATTATGGTGATAACAATACATAAAAGTAGTGACAGAAAATAAATTAATACTAAATATGTCAAGGACTTTAAGTTGGCTAAACAAAGGGGCGGTATTTGCTAGATAGTGAGCTTTTGTTATGAGCCGCACTAGACGCTTTTGCAAAAGGTAAATACAGTTTAGGTTGGAACAGTAGGTGGAGGACCAGGCGACATTTCAGTATGTTAAGAAAGGATATACAAAAGGTGACAATGATTTTGAAAATATTTTAAAATGACATTGTAGAAAACCTTTTTTGCAGTTGTTGTGTTACAATTTGACGATAGTTGTTACGTAGATGCGAAAAAACATCCCTTAGCCTCGTTTTCAACTCGCAATTCCACACTGAATACCTCTCTTCGTTAACCAATCAGAATGCGTGATTTTACTCAATTATGCAATTCTATAATAAATACCATCTACCATGAACTATATCAGTACCTGCTGAGTGACTTTGCTCTTGTTCACCAGTGCAGAGAGCATTCCATGCTACATTCAACCTGGAGGACCTGACTTTCATGTTCTTCCATGGCTAAGAAGATAAGATAAAATCTTTAGTTGGGCAAGAATTTTCCCTCACCCCTATATTACATACTCCTATTGTTCAAAGAAAACATGTCAGAACAATACTGAGCCAAAAGTTGTGATTTCTGGTTTAACTCTTATGGGGAATTGTTTTTAAGAATAAACGAGCTGAGTTTGACAATATTCCTGGAAATATTATTTACTACACTGTACCCTCCAATGAATGAACAACTTGATAGCCACACTCAAAACTGGTTTATAATATTTCCCCATCTCTCAACACAAGGAGTTTTTGAGCACTTACGATCACATAATTTTTGTCTTAATTTGGCTATTACTGCAAAGTACACTGTCTTCAATACAGTAAAAACCTAGCTGTGACTAAGAACCTGGTTTTTAGGAACCTGTTTGGCT
>CALNXK010000968.1:0-18286 GCA_942486035.1 Porites lobata | reverse complement strand
GACAAGACTTTAAATAAAGACGTTACTAAATTACATAAGAAAAAAGAAAAGAAAAGAAATACAAAAACATACAGAAAAGAACCCCTTACATAGAAATTCACGTACAGGGGATTTTATTATTTGAAAAGGACTAAAATTACAAGTGGAGGTATATACAACATATCAGGTTAACTTCACAAAATATTCTATTAAATAATTCACATTCAAATAATAATCTTCATTACCTAGAACATTAAGGAGTAGTGATTTAATTTTTTTACGAAAATTAGATATGTTGAGAGTCTTAACAGAAAGTGGAATAGAATTCCAGATAGACGCACCAATTCTAGTTAAAGTTTTTTTTTATTTTTTCAGTTCTAGAGAATTTGACAGAGAAACATTCTTTTGCAGATAATCGCGTATTATAATGATGTTTTGTATTGAGTTTCGCAAACTTATCGAGAAGACTTTTAGGAGCTGTCTTAGCATGAACGTCATACTTTAAATAGCTTAACTGTTGAAAGAACAACGACTGCAAAGGAAGGCAGTTCGATTCAATAAAAAAAGGGATTGCATGGTCTCTGGGTTTAGAAAAATAAATCAAACGCAGTGCACGTTTTTGCAGAACAAGTATCTTATTGAGGTAGGTCTGTGGACAGTCGCCCCATGCACAGATACCATAATTTAAATAAGGAGCAATAAGTGCATGATATAAATTCAAAAGAAGATGCCGTGGAATGTAATGCCTCGTTTTAGCAATTATTCCAACCGATCTACTAATTTTGTGACAGATAAAGTCAATATGATGCTTCCATGATAGTTCAGAATCAATCTTTATACCCAAATATTTAACAAAGTCCTTCATCTCTAGAATTACTCGAGTATTTAAAGTTGGATTAAAAATCCTAATTTGAGGAATGAAAGGTATTCTTTTTTGGCGCGGACGAAAAATGACATAATTATACTTTTTGACGTTGAGCGTTAGTTTGTTAGCATGAAGCCATTCACTTACTTTCCCAAGCTCATTGTTGGCAGTTAGTTCAAGAGTACGTAAGTTGTCATTTGCATAGGTTAGACTTGTATCATCTGCGACTAGATAAAAAGTAAATTCCTTGGAAGATTTATGGATGTCATTGATATATAACAAAAATAACAAGGGTCCAAGTAAAGAGCCTTGAGGCACTCCACATACGATCGTTTCAGTTTCAGATATACATTTCTCTATTTAAATCGACATGTCGATCGTGTATTTTTTGTGTTAGAGTCGAAAAACCTTTGATAGTGACGTTATTTACTCAATCGAATAAGGGTTGTTAACTTATTTCTATATATTTTGTATTTCGACCAGTTTGATTCAAAGAACAATTTATTCGTCACTTTTATAGATTTGCTTAGTCCAGCAGTTAGCTAAGGTTTAGTTAACATTTTTAGTTTTCTCACTGAAGCATCCCTGAGCGGTGTATGCTTATTAACTACATGACTTATGGTTTTATAAAAGTGAGAGAACGACTTGTTCACGTCACAATTACCAGAAACCTCTTCCCAATTAATTGCACTTAGGTCATTCATGAATTTATTAGCATTAAAGCTGGAATAATCCCTAAATTTAGTCTTTTTTGTATCTGGTAATTTTTTGCTTGTTTACGTTGACAATACAGACTTGCGAAAAATAATCGGTTGTATCGGTGACGATATTACCACTAGAAATATTATTCGTCAGGCTAATTGTGAAGATATTGTCAATTAAAGTCGCTGAGGACCCATATACTCGTGTTGGTTTATCAATTGTAGGAAGCATAGAAAAACTTTGCATACACTGAAGCAGTGTCTGGCTGTATTTACAGTTTTCATATTTTAGCAAGTCTATATTGAAATCTCCCATGAGATATTTAACAATTATTCCACGAGGGCGCGTTGGATATGAGATGATAGATAGCCAACAAGGCGCGTAGCGCCGAGTTGGCTATAATCATCTCATATCCAACAAGCGCGAGTGGAATAATTGTTTTATTAAAACGCCCACAAAATCTCGTTGAATCTCCCCGACTAGAACAAACCGGAAAAGACAAGGGACTTCCGCTATTCACATGTCACACGTCTATCAAAACTGTCAACGCGCGAACGGACTCGGCTGGACTGCATGAATGAAAAATCAACACATTGTAGCCATGAACATAAATTTTTTTTAAAAACTAATCGGGATTCTAGGATTTTACACAGCAGAACAGCCATAAAAACCTGGCAGATAATGTGATAAGGTGCAATTATAAAAGTAAGAACAACGGAGAAAAACTATTACCTCGGTCGCTTGTTATGAAGTTGTTTGAAGCCACAAGCTGGTTTTGCTGAACGAGAAAAGAAGCTATACTGCCTCTTCGATTGCTCTAGTGAATGGCTGCATAGCCTGTATTTGTAGCTGGTTACTTGTGATTTATATTCTTGATGTCGGATAAACAAGCCGCAGTTATCTATCGGCGAGTGACTCGATCGGCGAATGGCTTCGCGATCATGAAGAAACAACACTTGTCTTCTTTCGTAGCTGGTCAAGGTACTTTAGCTCCATGTGTTTTTATGTGTTTTTCGACAAACTTTCAAACAAGCCCCTATGGCTTTTTTGTTTGTTTTTGTCTTGTTTCTTTCGATGAAATTGCATTTCTAGCCTTCTAAGAAATGAATTAAACGATTTGCTTCGGGCGCCGTAGTAGTATAGCAACCGCTTGGGCGTGAATAAATGAATATATAATGAAGTCGGTTATCTGGGCGCTGTAGAGGCAACCGCTTGGGCGTGAATAAATAAATATATAATGAGGTCGGTTGCAACCGCTTGGGCATGAATAAATGAATATAGAATGAGGTAGGTTATTGCGGGGGTGGGCGGTGTATTAATAAGAAAATAATGTTTGTTTATTTTTATTTCACGATGGCAGAATACGAGTCGGGTTCTGTTACGGAGAGTTCGGACGAGGAAGAGGAACAATTGTTCGTTCCTCGCAAGAAAGTTTCGAAAGTACAGGAAACTATATACGACGAAGATTGTAGAGAGTATGTGGACGACATCGTCAGTGGAGAAGATTTGGGTGGCGACGAATTTCCCGTGTGTTTCATATTCCGTGTAGATTCCAGATTAGCGGCCGACGAAATAGTTACTGCCATCAAAGACGGCAGTTTTGATCAAAAACTTGCTCTCGTTATTCGACATTTTGTAGATGAAATCGGTCTGCAAAAGCATTGTCCGAGTATTGAGGTTCAGTCATGTGTCAATCAGAGTGACAAAGAGAGATTATTTGCATATTTTGATGCAGTTGGTAAGTAGGAGAGTAAACTAGTTTAAAATTCATTTTCATTCATTTTTCGCTTTTGCATTTTTGTGAATAGTCATGTTTGAAGTACAGCCAGTTAACGACACGTTCGTCGTGGGTTGTAAACCCTATTCTTTTTGTTTTAACAGTTATGTCGTTGAAGGTATCAAAAAACTGAATGATTTTTTGCAGAATCAAAGTCATCCTCCAACAGTGGAAGTAGCAAAAGAGTGGAAGCGCCGTCTGACAGGGAATGATGGTGAGGGTCATGAGAGTCCGTGTGTTTGCAAATTATTGGATAAGGTGGAATTCGTCACGCATCGTCAATTTGGCGCCAGATCTTTATTGACTCATTTTTGTGTGATCAGAAGTGCTTTGAAACAGCGTCTCACGGAGGTATCTGGATTGATAGATGAGTATATAGAGAGTGGTGGAAAGAGAGATTTTGCAGAAATCATAAAGCATGGTCTCAATGAAGAAGGAAACAAGCAAGTCCAGTATGTATCATCAGATGGCAAAGCAGTTTTGACAGAACAGATCGTCTACAAACTGGTGAATTTGTTCACATCCACCGAGCTCATCAATTTGGATCCTGTATCTGCAGTGTGGTTTGGTTTTTTGTTCAAAGATCCTGATCTCGAAGAAGATGCCAAACAAGAAGAAGTTGAGGAAGGAGAAGCTACTTGTCGAGAAAGCTGCAGTGACGGAGAAAGCGAAGGAAGCGGTTGCAGCGGGGAACGTTTCCAATGTTCCCTCATATAATCAGCGTTATCATGTGAAACAGGTCTTGGAACGTGTGGATTTGGATCGTGCAGTCCTGAGTAGAACTGACTGTAAATTCATCATGGAACATTTTGAACGTTGCAAATTGGGACAGTATGTCGATAAGATAGATTCTGATAGAGAAGGTGTTAATGTTTATGTAGATGTGAAAGCTGAACATCGGAAAAGTGGCAATGCGTTTGTTGTCGATGTTAATTATTTTAGAAAAAAACCTTTGAAGGGGGGTGTTCCATATGTTTTTGTAAGGGATACTAAGCAGTTGGCTCCAATGCTTCCCCATCCTTTTTTAGTGAGTGAATATGTGAAAATTTACAAAATGAAAGATGAGGTTGCAGCCGTTAAAGAGCTTGCAAAAATTCAAGTATTTTACTGTTTTCATTATGCTGCGGCAGTGTGTAATCGTGTAGAGGACGAGTTTTATTGGGGTTCGGAAGATGTTGATGAAGATTGGCGTGCAATCATTAGGGAGGCTTTCTTTAGATATATGGCTCATCGATTGCACAAGGTTCCTGCGCACATGAATCAAGAAGATTATGACCGGTTGAAAGAGATTGCAATGTCGGCTAAGAATTCTGAAGAGAGAAAATTTTTAGGGCTTTCTTTCAATCACAAGAAAGAGATGATTTTCGATAAGGATTGCATGTTCGATTTGTTTTGTAATTTTATTTCGGGTGGTTTTATGCGTAAAAAACCACTTCAGAAGTATATTTTTCTTTTCATGAATCTCTTAGGTATGTACGATCTTTATCCATTTTTCAAGTTACTCATTTATCCAGCCTCAACATCTTGGATAGTTACAAAAGGTATTTTAAAGGACGTTGAAATTCAGGAAATGACTATTCCTGCAATCATTGTCGATTGTGCTTATCTTAACCAATGTTTTACTTGTCGATCGACCGTAAGATTTCATTACAAGTATTTTACACGTGTGTGTAGGGCCCATACCACTACAGATTTTGCTCTGTTTTTGAAAGAAGAGTTTTTGTATCCAATGTATTGTTGTCATTTTTTTGCCAAGAGAATAGAAGCTGTGTTTTTACAAAACAAAGAATCTTGGCAAGATGCGTTTCTGCAAAAGGTTCTTGCTGATATGAAAGAGGGACAAGGAGATTTCGCCGTGCTCGATTTGAGTACTGTGGGGGAACAGTTTTCTAAGTTTTTGTCAAATAATTTAGTTTGTGAATGTGATCATGAAGAAGATGATAAAGCACGCGTATCTGACTTAGATTAAGGTATCTGATTTATTGAGATAAACCACTTGTGGATTTTGTACATTTTTTAAATGTTTCATTAAAGATCGATCGTTCATCATAAATTTGCAGTTGGCGTCTACTATTTTGGGTTTGTCTTTTGTGGGTAGTTGCTCGTAGATGGTTTGAATGACCGAAGGTTCAAAGAATGGACCTGTCATAGGGTGTTCCGATATTGTAAATATGTACATCCGCTTTTGTTTCCATTCGATCAAGGCTTTTGTTATGCAATTGACTTCTAACAGTTTCTCGTGAAGTTGGGTAATTAAATCTGTTGCTTTTTGTTTGTCCATTTTTTCTGCATCTAATTCCAATAGCGTCTGTGTTCTCATCCGTAGATTCTGAAAAAGGGTAAGAAAAAACGGAACGTTATGGCATTTCATCAAGGTGTCGGGTATGTCTTCGATAGAGATCAGTTTGGTGGTTTCTTAGATATGATTGTCGAAAGAGATGAACGAGTGACTACTTTGGAATTTGATTTGTTTGGATTAGAAGAGGGAGATGATGAAACCGTCCAAGCTTTGGAGAACATTTCTCAAGTCGAAAATCAGTTACCTTGTGCTGGGACAAGTGGGCAAGATATGTCGACATCGTGTGTTCCTTCGACTGTTCAGCAGAACGAGAATGTTCGGGTTGATTGTGCGGGCGGGAACGATCCAGCAACCGTGATGGAGCAGAGCACGCAATCGGTGGAGTCGTGTGAACCTTCTACTAAAAAATCGAGAAAAAAGGGAAATGTTGTCAAATCTAAAAAGAAGGCAGGCGGAAAAAAGGTTGCAAATGTGGCTAGACCTTCTAGTAGAAAAGCAGCAGAAACTGCAAAGTTTAACATTGCCTTACAATCTATCCCTGGACACGAAGGAATGCAATTTGCTTCTCCTGTCCAAACTTCAGAGGGTGGAACAACAACAACAACAACAAGTGAACAATTAGTCTCTGAAAATATCACCGTTAATTTTAATCAACCGCAAGATCAGCCGACCGAAACCCCTCAGCAATCGGAACCTGTCATCACTGAACACACATTGGTAACACCTCAACAACCGCAACCCGTCACCACTGAACAAACAATAGCAACACCTGGACAACCGCGCGCGATCATTCCAGTTGATGAATCACAATCGAGTACGTCTGTAGGAACAACTGAAATGGTGGTTGATGATTTGAGAAATCAAATTTCACATGTCGAGAAATTGAGGGAGATCATTCAAGATTGTAGGAGCGGTGTAAATAGGCAGACCTTTAAAATCATTACAAAAGCCTTAAACGGTCATCCCAAACCTTCTTACTATGTGGAATTGTCGAAATTAGAATCTCGCATTATATCCCTTTGCGGCAAGATCACTCAAGCGGGTCTTGACCAAGAGCATTATCTCAACGAACTAGAGTCGTTGTTAAAGGGAAGTCTTTTAAGATCCACCCTCACGTCGTCAAGGTGGATGCTCATCCTAAGAGCGATAATTTCACCGATAAGGTGGTAGAAAATATTTACAAGAGAAAACTAGTCACAGAATCAGCCAATGCATCTGCCGTCGAGAAAGACGACATGATGTCTTTCATAGCTCCCACATATTATCAGAATAGACGCTATAAGAGCTTGAAAGATGCTTCTCTCACCGAGGATCAGGTGGTGGCCATTTATGATGCTTATGTCTGGCTCATGGCCGATAAAGAAGTGGCTAATCGTTTTAATTTCGAGTCTGTAGAAAGTAAGGAAGCGTTTTTGGTCTATCTGAAAAATAAGAAAATGACCCACAGCGAGTTTTTTACATCCGTTGTAAAATTTTTGAAGGGTCTTTCCCAACAGAGAAAAAATGTCTTGCAGAAGTACAAGGAAGGGTACATCGATGCTACGGAAGTAGAAAGGCTCTTTGAATTACAACGACAGGGGGCCCATACCAAAGCAGATAATGTGTTAAAACGTGTTTGAACATGTAAAACAAATGTTTATTGTACACATCACTGTATGTCACAATATTCACATGTAAATTTTTTTCCGTTCACGAAAGTTGAATAAATATTATCATATTGTACATAAACACTGTATATCACCGAATATGATTTTTTTTTGTAGAAAATAGAAAAAATTGAAAAAGAAAAACAAATGTTTATTGTGCACGTCACTGTATGTCACAATATTGACATGTAAATGTTTTTTTTTCCGTTCACGAAAGTCGAATAATAATCATCCTATTGTACATAAACACTGTATGTCACGAGATATGATTTTTTTGTAGAAAATAGAAAAAAATTGTCGATGAATAAAAAACCCTTCATGAAAATAAGTGCACGTCATATCCTGTTTTTGAATATGTATGAATATATATATATATATCTGTTCTTTAACTTGCATCCATGTGGTCCTTGCGTTTTGGCGGGAAAAGCATCACACCTGTAAACAAAATAAAGTTTAGAAAACTGTGTAAACTCAAAGAAGTTTGGATTTTTTAATGATTCATTTTCTAAAACAAATCATTAACAAAATCCAAAAATCTTCGAGCTCACATAGTTTTCTAAAATGTATTTCATTACCTTTTTTCTGGGAGAACAGCGTTTTTCCGTCTTGGCTGGAGAATCATTGTCGAGTTTTCGTATTCGCAGGGTACGTGGACGTTTTTTCTTTGGTGGTTCTGCTTCTTCTTCTTCTTCTTGGCTTTCACCGACCGTCTCAGTTTCCGGTTCTACACCGCATCGTTCTGCCATTTCGGCATCTTCTTTGGTTTGTCGTTCTGCTTCATCTTGGGGATCTTTCGTTTCCGGATCGTATGCTTCATCGGGGCTGCCAGGATAGTCCGGATCCTCCATTTGATTCTGTGGGAAGAGGGGTGATGGCGGTGGTGATTGCTGTGAAGCAGTTACATCATTATCGTCAGCATCGACAGCAGCAGTATCATCTTCTGTTATAAAATGAAAAATATTTAAAAAATTATCAAAAAATGTTTTTAAAAACAATTTTCTTTCTCTCTTTATCATCTACCTTGGTTTTCGCACATGCAGCATTCGAAATATCCCTTTTGTTTCGTGTGTGATGATATCATCTCGGCAATGTCATCATCTGTGAAAGATTTCGTGTAAGCTTCGTCATGATTAAAGATGTGGCTGGTGTGACAGGTTTGGCATTTCAAACCCACCGTCCCGAAGAAATTCTTCATCGGTAACAGTCGTCTGTGGTGTAAGGGGTCTTTCATCGGTCGTGCAATGTCGTGCATCATGAAGTTTGCCAGTTGATCGACATGTTTGTAGGTGATCCAAATGTTCTTTTCTTGAACGTCTAGGGTGAAATACTTTTCGTCCAGCAGTTCTATGATGCTGTATAGAGAATCTCTATCTGGGCGTATTTCATCAAACGCGAATTGAGATTCCCATAGCTTCTGATTCGTCATGAAGAGGCTTTGTTTGATGATCTTTGCTATCTTGTCATTTGTAACTTCTTCTTCTTTGTAAAATCTCTTCAGTAGGTTCTGAATGTATTGATATTGGCTGGTGCTGTACATATTTTTACCCATCTGGTTCTTTGTTTGTTCTACTCTTTCGGATAGACGGGTTGGGAAAAAGGTGCTCTGGTTTCCCAAGACGATCTCGTGTACAAGTGCTTTTTGCAAATTGCCTTGTTGAAACGCCGTCAGGTTATCCCACGAGGATTGGTTGAGTGTGGTTTTCACCAGTTTTAGAATCAACAAGGATTTTTTCTTCTCGGGATGGAATTTGATGACAGGTCTGTATTGGCATAGGAGTTTGCCTATGAATGTGTACGGCTCGTGCAATGCTGTGGAAGGGAATTCTTGGTATTCCAAAACGATATCGCTTTTCATGTCGTCAGCTGGGGCGAAATAGAACCAGCCGTCTTTTACCAGCTGCATAGATCCTGATTCCTTTTCCATGTGGTCTGTTTGGAGGAGGATGAATTTGTCTGGTCTGTTGTTTTGATTATTTCTGGCTCGTAGTCTCATGGCGAATTGCGATTCGTTTAGCGTTCTGGTGAAAGCAGCCACATTTGTGTTTGTGTGTTGCAAGGATTTGCAAGCATCTAGTCTTTGCTTGTAAGCGTCGGCCGTCAACCAAAAAGCCATGGTTGAAAAACGAGATGTTTTTTTTTTGTTGTTAACTCAACACAACGTGAAAGAAAAATGCGAGAGAATAGTGAGTGGATGATGTACTTATATAAGTTCTAATTTACATTTAATTAAAAAATGTTCTTTTGTACTTTTTACCTGCTATTGATTGCAGCTGTGTCAACAACTCTTGAATGTTGTTTAGTCGCAGTAAATTATGTTTACCATCCGTTGCTAATTGTTTAGGGTGTAGTTTCATCAGTAGCCTTTTCATGGATTGAACCACAAAGTATTTAAAAATGCTGTTATCGTTTTCTAAAGCGATGGATACTGTTAAATCGCTGCAAGTTTTAAAAAAAGCTATGTAGTCTTCTAAATCGTATTTCAACGAATATTCGTTTGCCCTGGAGATGTAGGTTTCCAATTCCATCATGGTTGCAATGTTTATGTCGCCTTTTTCTATGTAAAATTGTTCGTTTTGAAAATAACAACGTGTTCCAAATAAAAAAATGTTTTCTTCACGTTCTGTTCCACTACGTAATTGTTCCATGAACTTTTCAATTTGAGGGTAAAATTGTACATCGATTTCAAAGGTATCCATAGTTCTTCTAAATTCTACTCACCGTCACTGTCGGAAGTACAATGGAAGCGTTTCAGCGCGTTCAATATGTACATATGTTTTCTCCATTCTTCTTCATTGTCCATGTGATTTTGACACTTGTCATGTTCCGCTTTCATATCATCGTAGACTTTATTCCAAACCCATCGTGACAATGTATGACGGTAGTTACATTTTTCTCTTAATGCCTTAAACCATTTTAATACAGACTCTATCCCGTCTTTCATTTCTTGCACGGAATGAAAGTAATAAAAAGGTTTGATTGTGCTTAAACATTGTAGGTCGCCACATTTATTCATGTGATCCAACTGGACGAACAAGAAAGCACAATAATTTCCAATTGTTTCCGCTAATTGTCGCAAACAAGGTTCTTTTATCAAATCTTGTATTATGAAAGGTTCCAGATAGTCTAACATGTTCAGTGTTTCTAAAAGATCCCATTCCAGGAGGTTTGGAACAGCCAATTTGTTGCAAAAATTGCAATCATTAACACCTTTCATTTTTTTATATTCCACCATCACTAAATGTGGATCCTCTTTTCTCAATTCGTCTACCAACAACTTTCCTATCCAACTATCTTTCGGTAGATGTATCTCCATAGTTTTGTTTAAAAGAGGTTTTGCAATTTCGTTCAAATTTGTTATGGAAAGATACATTTTTGTTTTAGAAAAAACAAATAGCACTTACGCGTATTTTTTTTTTCCTTTTGCTGCTGACTTGCTACCCGCCCCACAGAGAAAAATGAGTACATTTTGGTCATGTTCAAAGGTTTTTATTCTCACACTTTAATTAGATGTACATAAATCATCATGCTTCTGCATCTATTATCTTTTCAAAAACTACTATAACTAGGAAAAAAAAAAATGTTCAGTGTTCTGGAAAAAGAAAATGTTCATCCTCAGGAACGGGGTGTCATACGGCTCATGCTGGAAGTTTTCAAAATTTCCCGTCGTCGTCGTGGCTGCTGTTGATGGTCTTGAGGTTGGTTTCTCGCGTGGTATGTTATCTGGGCTTCTCTGTAACTCGATCTGATGCGGTTCGTTGTTTTTCGCTGCATCTCTTTCTTGGCTATTTTCATACGTTTGAAAGCGTTTTGAAAACCTTGTTGGGCTTTGCTAAAACGATCTTTCTGCATGTAGAGAACATTTTCACATTTTCCGTCCTTCACGTTCTTGGAACATTCCAGCATGAAGTCCCCAATGTATTCTTGGGGTTGGAAATCTTTTGGCACATTGCTCATCTTCATTACCTCGTTGTGTACGTTGCAACGTGCCAGTAGGTTGGGTGCTTTGAAGGTGGGATGGATGTCGTTTTCCATGTTGCAGAGTATAGTTCCTATATCTGCGTTGCAGATGAATTTCACTGCACAGTTGTTGTTGCTGCAGGTTATCCCGTCGTCCCCAGTCTTTGTCTGAAAAACTATCAGATTGTGTTCGCAGATGGGGCAAGGGATGGGCTCATCTCCTTTGTCGAACTCATCATCATTTCCTCCAAATTCGTTCTCGCTTTCGGGACTGTTGGCTGGTTGATGAACGGTAACAGCAAATGCATCGTAGTCATCATCATCATCATCATCATCAACAACCTGTTGGCTGCCCGTTGGCATGTGCAGACTTTTTGGTTCCAGCATTCTCCTTCTTTTGGTTGGGGGAGTCTGATTTGGCTTTACTTCACTATCATCGTCTTCCTCAATGCGCGGGCGTCTCTTGTAACGTCCCACTGGTGGTTCTTGTTTCTTCAGCTGTCGTTCGGCTATGTCCAAAGCTGTCGGAGTAGATTTTATCTTTTTCGGCGTTTCGTCGGGCTCGATGAAATCTTGCAAATCTGCACCATCGTCTGCATCTTCATCGTACTGCTCGTTTGCTGCAGTCTCTGCTTTTTCGACCACGTTGCGCTTGATTGCTTCTATGGAGGTTTCGTCGTCGCTGTCTTGAACAAATTCTGCAGATTTGGGAGGAATCTTTCTTTTTCTCTTTCCTTTTTGTTTATTTGCAAGAGGTCTGTCTCTAGCTTCATCATCAAAGGTTTCATCCACTATTGCTTCATTGTCCATGTAAGATGCCATGGTCTTTTAGGTCTTGTTTTTTTTTTTCAGTTTCTTGTTATCACGTCCAAAAAATATGCGAGTGACAAAGAATGAATTTTTTATTGGTTAAATATATACTCTCCTTTTGGCGCCAAAAACACCACTGTATTTTCATGAATAATAAATTAGGTTATTTTTGAAATCATATTGTGCGTAAAAAAGTAATTGCCTGCCATGAAGTTTGTTTAAAGAAAATGTAAAAACGTGCTGAAAAAGTAATTAATTGGCTGCCATGAAGTTTGTTTAAGGAAAAAATTTTTCATTTATTTGTTTACTTGATCTACGGTTTAAAGGTAAATAAAAGTTAATGAACAAATGCTTTGGTTGTGCAAACATTTTTTATGCGGCCTACTTAATTACGTTTTATTTTTGGCATCACACTTTGCACCATTCTTTGGCGAATACCGGAAGTGGAATTAAACTATTGTTTTTCCTATTCTTTTCTCTTTCTTCTTGCGGTTTGAGGTGGTTGATAGGTTGGATTATGTTCCCATCTCGGATGAAAAGAAACTTCACTTCCTTCACTTTCTGGCGGTGTATATAACAGTGACTGTGGTATAACATTTTCATCTCCAGTTAACCATTCTTCCGAGTCGCTCTCTTAGGTAGTGCCCCAACTTCCGTCAGATTCTTCATCGCTGTCGTGAGCGGTTGATGTATGAGTTGGATTCGATCCACTTGAAGAACCGGTTGAAGAAACAGAAGGGGCTGCCATCCCATAGCCATATCGTCTCAATTCGTTTTGATCGTTAATATATCTTCTAATATCGTCCAGTCCCATAGACTCAAAAGATCTTTCACTTAGTGCTCGCGAATGTACACTGTCATAACCAGTACTAAGACTTCTAGCAATGCTACCACTACTCGGTAGAGACTGATGTACAGGAATCGCTCTTCCCCCTTGTATTAGGGGCTTGGCAGCATCCACTATTCTCTGCATGCCTGGAAAGATATTGGCGGCATCTGTGATACTTATTCCCAGACCCAGAATCTCTTTTCCGTATTTTTTCGTTAAAGCTCGTATCTGTCGCACTATGTCCGATTGTTTCAGTTTTTCGGGATTGTTTTTTCCCTTTCGAAGGTTTTTGAAATAGACGTTTAGAGTTCTGAGACGATAGATTGCTTTTAATAAGTCGTCTTTTCCCAACCCTCTGTATTTCTTGTGAGCCGCCATTATGGGTGCGTTTTCGTCATCTTCCATGTCCACTCCCGTTATTCCTTGAGTGACTTTGCGAGATCCAACATTTGCATATTTGGTGTCGGCATGATTCATCCCTTTACCACTCTGTTGCATCTTGATAGAACTTTTCAAACGATCCAAATCGTTTCCGTCCAAGTAAACGTACTCCTTGATCTTGTTACTGTTGTACAGATCTATCTTGTCCAATCTTTCTTTATAACTCATCGTCGCTTGCGTCGTCCGGCAGATGAAGAGAAATGAGATACTTTGCCAATTCTCTCGCTTTTTGTTTACACTGTTTCAGCGCTTGTTTCTTCACTTCTAAGTTCGCCTGTTTGGTCGTCTGAGCCAAAAGTTCTATACACTTTTCTTTATCTATGGTCGTCTTCACCACTTTTAAAGTTTTGTAGTTGTAAAAGAGATCGCAGAGTCCTAATAGTGCATCTCCGTCCAAGAGCGTTCCATCGATGACAAATTGTCTAATTTGTTCGTAACTCTCGTAAAACCTATCTTTTTCCGCGTCTGTGGACATGTCTCAGATACATGCGTTCGAAATTGTTGACGGGTATTTTCGTGTGAACGTGTTCTCTCTGGGTGTGGGGTTCTTTCCAGTTTTCCATATAAATGTCGTCTGCATATCCCTTATATAGCCTCCTCAGTCGTGGATCCCTTATGGGTCTGTGAAACCTTTTCTGATTACGAGAAGTATCCGGTCCACTCTTTCGCACGAATTTTCGCGACATGGCGGGAGGAGGTGGTGTAATTCCCACCAACTCGCAAAACCGATATTTATACCCTTCGTTGGGAAATATGTTTGTGCGAATACATTGGTATTCTAATTCTTTTTTCTGTTTTGGGTGTTTGTCCACCACCACAAATCCTCCTTCTCTCGAAACCCACGGCATGTAGATGTGGTTCACGAAATCCATCATCCTGTCTGTGGGAACGAAACCACTGAATCGTAATTTCAAAGATCTTATTTCCATGGAAAATTTGAAAAATACCATCACGTTTATATTCTGTCTGATTTGTCTCGCTCTTTTCCCAGAGGAAATAGGGATTGATACAATATGATGATGGAAACGTCCATGTGGTGGCTGTTCTTTTCACACAATCAGCCATCATGGAACTTTTTTCTATGTCCGTTTCGAGATCGTCAAATATCATAATTGCAGGAGTGGGTCTGTCTTGTAACAGATCTTCTATCTTTTCCGGAAGACCCTTGTGCATCAATACTCCCATACTTTCCATTTCGTCGAATATGGGACTTTGCCAAGTCGAACCATAACAGTATATGATCGTCCTCATTTTTTTATCCACCAACAATGCCAAATTTTTTAACAAATTTAACACGAAATTGGTCTTTCCCGTGTTCGTGCTTCCATACAAGGCCATCGTGAAAGGTTGGACGAATTTTGCTCTTTCTGTCAGTGTGGAAAGAGACATGGTGATAGACGGGACAAACAATGAGACAGACAGAAAAGCAACTGGGTGTTTTACTTACAAACGAGTCTTTTTATTTCAATCTAACAACTGTAACACTCTCCTAGGCTTACTACCCTGTTGCCGAGATTTGATGTTTTTCTTAAAATTATCGTAATCTACGTTTAACTCGTGATCTGTATCATTCAAAATCCTAGGAAATTCCTTGTGAATCAAATCGAAGACTAGAACATCGTTTCCTTTCTTATCGTCTTCATCGAAATACTTTACCACTTCTTGTAAGTCGGGCGTGGGCATAGAACACAATTTTTTGAGAACGTACACGCAATAATCTCCGCAAACGTCGCTCGTTTCTTGTTGAAAATCGCCGTTACTACGAATGTAACTCATGAAAGGAGCCCAATGCGAGTTCCAATGGGTGGGAGGCAGACCATAAGAATCGAAATAAAAATTCTTTTTTCCATCTCCTCCCGTAAAAACACACACCCAGTGTTGACCACTCTTGCTTATGGGATCCGTATTGACGATACAACATCCTGTTTTACCTAGAGGTATCTGATCTGCTGCAAACACTCCTAAAAAATGTTTGGATATATGCTGATCTCTTTGTCCGACTTTTTCCAATTGCTGAGTAAAATGCATGTTTCTATCTTTCTTTTTTTTTTTTAAAGCTGCTGTCCGTGCCTCGTCAGAGTGATGTAGTTGGGTTGGGTGAGAGGTAATTGCATCTCTTGTACAGTTCCCCAACCGTTGTGTGTTGCATCCATCATCGTCAGTTGATCTTTTGCCACATAGAAGATGCACAGGTAATGTTCGTCGTTACTGGCTTGAGTGAAGTGTAGATTGGCTCGGAAGGTCTTTTCTATCTTCTGAAGAGCGTTGGCCAAACCTGCTTCGAAATTGGCAGTCGTCTCGTAATACCACAGCCACATGGAACGGGGAAGAGCTTCTGGATCGAGATTGAAGATGTTGTCTCTTATATCGTTGTGATATCGAGCCACTGCATCGCACTGACTCTGATAAAACAACTCCCTCCTCTGTGTGTTATCTCCTCTCCACTCTATCCTGTCTCCTCGGACGATGTTCTTTTCGTCCACAAATACCTGCACATAATCGCAGTTGAAGGGCTGAAATTGAAACATGTCTGTTCCAAAAGCACCATCTATTAGACTTGCTCTGCTGATGATTCCTATGAAGCCTCTGTTCGGAATTCTGTAGTCCAGCGTGTGCCAGCGTTGAATGAGATTATCGCCCACAACTGGACGAAAAGGGGGACTCACCATCAGGTGAAACTTGTCCGTGCCAGTGAACGTCTGAGCGCCGTGATTTATCATGGCATCTTGAATGTCTGCATTTTCGTTTGGATCTGCTTTTTTGCATGTACAATATTTCCAGATAACAGTTGGCACGATCCAACCGATAATGGCCTTGCTCTACCGTTCCCAACCCAGTATCGTCACCTTGTCTGGCAATAATCATTTGCTGATTTGAAGCAAATTCTATTTCTATTGTGCCATTAAAAAACTTGTTGTTGCACTGTTTATCTGACAAAATTCTCCAGGAAGAGGAGAAAATCCATGTGTATGGGATCTTCATCAAAACATCTCTTTTCCAACCTTCTCATGGCATCCAATCCTTTCTTGTCATTAGTGACTGCCCTGATCTGTGCATCTGTCAGAGTGACTCCCACTGCATTTTCCCAGTGAGAACCCACCAAATCTGGTTCGAAGAAATCATTTCTCCGTTTTGCCTTATTTTTCTTCTCGTACTTGTTGTAGAAAGCCAGGAAATTCAGCCACTCTTTACAATTCAAATGGTCACCGACTTGTTCTATGTCTTGAAGACCTCCCGGTTTCACTCGGATTTTCTTGATTGCCTTGTACTTCAATCCATTCACAAATCGGCCGTAATGATCTGCACCGTTGGCACGACCGTTAGCGTGAGGATCGTCAAATCTAGCACCTGCCCCATCTCTGTCTAGTATGAAAGCAGCGTGTAGACGGATGTGTTTGGCCGGTATTAGAAACGTGTCACCTCTCGATTTGACTTCAAATCGCAATATCTTAGCATTTTCGCCAGCAGCTAAAGGTTCTGGATTGATGCGAACGGGAAAATAATCTCCCAAGTCTCATCTAGAGTTTTGGTTTCTTCGCCAGATTTGAAAAGTTTTCTTCCACTACTTCTAAGTCTTCCTCCACGGCAGCAGCATGCACACGTTTTTCAGGCATGATAAAAAAAAATAAAGTTGAGGTCTAATTATTTTGCTTCTTTCGTTTTCTATTCTTCTTCTTCTCTAATTTTGCCAGAGCGTCCGCCAATAACGTGTCCTGATTCTCTTCTTCAGTTCTTCACTCTTTGATGCCTTGGATGGTTTTGATTTTGTTTTCTTTGCCGCCTCTTTTTTATCCTTTGTTTTCTCCGTAGACGCCTCTGTCACCCAACATGGACTTCATGACCGCTTTGAATTGGTCGTGTTGTTTTAATTCATCCTCAATTCGCTCACCCTCTTGAGTGTATTGAAAGCTCTTTCCGCTGCAGCATTACGTTTTCGTTGGGCCTCTTCATCCGCTTGTAATAATTCTTCGCTTCTATTTTCCATCTCTTCGTCCACATTGATATTAAAAAGAGTTTTAAACATCTCTTCTCTTGTGCTTTGATGTTGGCATTGGCCTGGTTTATCCCATCCTCCAAATAACCGATGTAATCCGCAATATTTTCCATTTCGTCACCTTGTTCTTCTTCTTCTTCTTCTTTCTGTCGATGATGAAGAAAGAAGAAGGGTCGTATTCTTTTCATCTTCATCGCTTAGAGAATTTTGTTTTTTTTTTAGACTTGAAAAGTTTTGTTTTTTCATGGCTGTCAAACGCTTTTTCTGTTCCAAAAGCATTTTCTTCTTTGTCTGCAGTGTTTCTCTGTCCTTTTCATGTTCGATTTTCTTTCTGGCTGCCAAATCTCTTTTTGGTCTTCTTTAGTCTTTTCACCATTTTCACCATTTCATCGTCTGCTTCGTTTTCCGTCGTGTCGTCGACATGATCTTCTCTCTTGCGTTTTTTGTTACTGTTAGGTTTGTTCAAGTTTTTCACCAAATCGGTTTCTAATTTCTTTTTTTGTTGAATCTTGTCGTAATCTTTCTGAAGATAAGCAAAAGCCGACATGTTTTTTTTTCCCGTTCTCCACAGAACAAGAGTATGTCTAAAATGATGCTTTTATCTCCGACGTCTAATCTTTTTATGCACTCTTCTTGCCAATTGTTTTTCCACATTTTAGACAATACTTTCTCAAAAACGCCGAATTTCTCTTCATTCCTGTTTGTTTTTTACTGCCTTGAAGATAGCCAGGTCCGTCTTGGGATCAAATCTCCTTTTACCTCTTCCCATGATAGTGTTCGACAACGAAATGACACGGTTTTACATTTTCAATACATTTATTGGTTATACAATATAAAAAAGAGACAAAAAATAAGATTAAAATATCTCGTCTAAAAAAAAAAGTGGTGAAAATTGTAGATGTTAATATGGCCAATCCGACATTCCTTCCTCTCTGTCCCACTTTTTACGATCCCTAACTGTTCTTTTTTCTTTCTTTCTTTCTTTTT
>CALNXK010000967.1:0-18351 GCA_942486035.1 Porites lobata | reverse complement strand
CAGGAGAATATATTGATGCTAGGGTAAGTTTACAATACAGTAAAAACCCGCGAGTAAGAATCTACATTTTCTGGAGTTAGCCTAAACAGGTTCTTATTTAAAAGGTAGTTAACACAATTTTAGGCTATTTAGGTTCTTAAATAGGTTCTTATTCCTGCAAAAAAAAAAATATATACCAAAAAAACACAAGCTACAAAACAAGATGGCAATCAGCCTCTTGCACTTTATTTTTTTATTACATCAATAAATTAGCACTTTTATTTGCACAGCAATGCCAAGCTCCTAATTCGCCAGACAGGATTCTTGCACAGCTTTGCAGCTGCATTTCACTAATATGATTTTTAAAAATAAGAACCTGTTCTTCATTGTCTAGGCTAAACAGGTTCTTGTTTATAGGGATATAAATGGCAAATTTTAGGCTCACAGGTTCTTAATTTTCAGGTTCTTACTTGCGGGTTTTTACTGTATGTAGGAGGGAGTATAATCTCTGCCCCACACGCCCACTTGCACTCCGAACCCGGCGGAAGAATCCCAGAACCTAGCAAAATACTTGAGAGCTAAAAAAGCCAAATGAAACCACTTAAGTAGAATTTTTGTCTATTGCATAGATATACAGTCAAGTGTAAAAAACAGGGAGTGACCCTTGATTTGTTTTGAAAAATATTGATCAACAGCATTTATTTATTCGTTTATTTAAACACTGTGATAATGATATACTTTGTTGTTGTTGTTTCTTCAGCCTCCAACGTGCAGCGATGAGGATATAGGTACTGGATCAGTTTTAGTAAATAATAACAACTGACTTGAAATTATTAAGAATAAGTGTACGGCTATGTCTTTTTCAGTTTAAAGTTAAAGCTGATCTCTGTCTTTTTTAAATTATAGGTCCTAGTCCTCCTCCCCCTGCTCGGCCACCAAAACCAAGTTCAAAGGTCATCAAACCACCTGTCATGCGTCAGCCTCCACCCCCCAGAGAACCGGTTTGTAATTACTTATTGTTTTAAAATTCGTAACGTAAAGAGATTCACTGTCGACTGGAGGGAACGACAACAATCTTTTTTTGGACTGTAACTTGTGAAAAAACTAAATGTAATTTGTATTTAAAGATGTATACAGTAGCTGGCCACTTAAAGTACGTATAAAGCTGATTTAGTTGGTTGACAACCACTCAGTCTCTCAGAAAAGAGGCTTATAAAATATATGAAATAAACGAAATTATACGCATTTTTCTCGTTTCATCACAATAGAGACTTACAGCAACTAAAGCGTTCACCACCTGTAGCGGTTACAGATTGTAATGGGAAGGAAGTCTATCTTTTCTCTCTTTTAATGCTCTTTCTCTCCATAACGTCATTCCAGAAACTATAAAGGGAGTGGGTTCAAGCTTTCAGCGCAACGAATTTGGGATTGTTTGGGCGGACTTGCGTTGCTTATGATTGGGTAATGGTTTCCTTGAATACCATCGACCAATCATAACTCACGCTTGTCTACCCCAACGATCCCAGAAGTCACTGCAACTAAAGCTTGTACCCATTTTCCCTAGAGTTTCTAAAGTGAGGAATAGCAGAGAGTCGTGAGGAGAAAAGCTTTTTGAAGTTGTTGAGTTAAACAGAAACGTTCCACCCAGCTAATACCAAGCTTTAGGTTGTTGTTCATGACGACTGAGACATCAACGAGTTTGCTAGTGACTACTCTGTCCTGTGAGCTACAATGCAGAGGCGTTCGCTTGGCACAAATGTCACAAATAAAAGACTGAAAATGAATGTAAACGTAACCGTAAACCAACGTGGCATTAAAATACCGTCCAGACGCTGACTCGTCCCCAGTCGTCTCTCTCCATCTCTCCTTGGTGGCGCGAGGGGTATGATGGAGACGAGTCAGGTCCAGACGGATTTATTTGCAGGAGAGTCAGGTCACGCCATTTTTAGGCTATTTCAGTACTTAACAGATAGAATGAAATATCAAAAAAACTGCTTCAAATTGTAGAAGAACACAAAAGATATACAGAAAGGAGAAAACGAAGCACGGGTGGTTCGAAAGGAGAAGATTAAAATTGTTGATATATGAAGATGTGACTCGATCACGACTATAAGCCGTTTGTATGTGTACTACATAGTCTATATGTATTACTTTGCAGGAAATATATGATGAAGTACCAGAAGACGACCAGCCAGGTTGTTCACAAGTCATTGAAGAATATGAACCATACCCACAAAATGAGCAGCCGGGGAATTCACATGTTGTCGAAGAATATGAAGCATTTGAACCACCGATTGGTAGTTCTTACGCCGATCAAGAAACTTATGAAATTCCACAAAATGAATCACAAGAAACTTATGAGATTCCCGAACAATCGGGACAGCCGGAACCGGAAACATACGAGATACCTGAACCAGAACCAGGTAGTTATAATGGTAGTAGTTAGTAAGTAAGAATAGTAAGTGAGAATGGACGAAAATACATTTAATGAGTTACAAATCAGTTATCTAGAAATGCGTGGTATCGCAGAACCTCGCGAAGCTCGGGGGAGGGCGAGAGAAGAAATATAGTAAAATGTGTAACAGGGGAGGGGGGGCAGGTTTGAACACCAGCTTTAATAATGGAAGTTGAAATGTACGCTGTACTCAATCTCCTTTTGGCTATAGTAAATTCAAACCCAGTGCCCTGGCTTGAAAAAGGATCTGGGATCTAAATGGGGTTGCTGTTGTTAAGGAAGGGTAGCCAAAGTTGCCTAGGTCTCGTGTTCACCCCTTTTGACCCTCCTACATGTGTAGTTATTGTCAAAAGGTTTTAATAACATAAATTAAAGGAGCTTTTTCGTCTCGAAATTCAGACTATGGGAACTGCCAACAAATCGAGTGAAACATTAAAATAACCGCGCAAAACGATTGAAGAAGGTATAAATGAAACAGCAAATACCAAAGGAGGTATGGATTGACAAACTCCAAGAAGATTTTAAAAGGCGAATTGCAATTGTACTTTTTGAGGACTTGTTAGCCTATCAGTTTGCCAAAGTTCATTTTTGTTGTTTGAAGTATTGCCTGCGCGGGAGACATATTTGTTTGACACGAATCTGTGATTTTGTCATTCACAGTAATTTCTCAAGTTTCATAGCGAATAAGGACGTGTTATTGGCATTATTAACAAAATGAACTAGTCAGCCATGACACAGACACTTGAAAATAGGCTAGAAAGAATGCACAAAAGCAATTGTTGACGGTGATGATTATGATTAAATATCATGATTATAATATGATGTTGGTGACAATGAAAACGGTAACATCCAATGACGATGGTGATGATAAATGAGGAGGTAATTCATTTGAATAGTAACACTATTGAGTTTTTATTCAAAAACTCGCGACTTAGACCCTGTTTACGTGGAGTGGAGGTCCCAGTTTTAGTGGGGTAGGTTTCTTTTGTTTTGTGTCCCCCAGAGCGTGAAAACAAAAGAAACCAACCCCACTAGACCGGGGTCCCCCACTCCATGTAAACAGGCCCTTAGAAAACCAAATGTGACGTTAAGGGCAAAGAGTCCTAGTTTGTGCCAGTTTATGTTATAATTAAGATAGCATGGAGGATTTAGCTGATGTGTCAGTTACATCTCATGTCGCCATTTTTGATTCTTGTAATAAAAATATCGAGATTTAGAGTCGCGTTTACGGCTAACGGCAAACGTGAATTTGTACGACGTGGTGAGGTTTTCACTTAACTTGTGCTTCAGTTACTGTTCACTACTTCTACTTCAAAATCAGTAGCTTTACGTTAGTTTTGTCAATAACAATTGTCTTGCACAGTTTTAAACTTAATCTTGAATCTAAATCTCTCTATTGTTAACTTGGAAAACTCTTGTTAGCTCTGCCAGCACGCCCTCCACCGAGAGAAAAAGGATGGAACCCTTTAAGAAAGTTATCATTTACTGAAAAAGCCGCAAAACCACTTCCAAAGGAACCAGGCAAACCAGGTACGAGTTAGCCATTTGCTTCAACTTTTAAAGTAGCAATTAAAAAAAATAATGAAGTTGCTGTCGCCGGCGATCGGGCTGGGCGGGGAGGGGGGTGGGGGAATTTTTTTTTTTTCCGAGCTCTGTAATTCTCACCCCATGTTTCAATTGTCACTGAACTGTTGTTACTTTGTTTCTATAGCCAAACCCATGCCAGCGCCTAACAAACCTCATATCAGTCCAAAGCCAGGAGCACAGAAGGCTACTTCTGTGAAAAAAACACCAGAACAACAGCCTAGAGGATCAAGGCTGTATCCCAGTCCCAATAGTACAGGTATTTGCTTGATAAGTGTTAACAGAGAGGAGAAGAGTGACGTCACATTACCATGGTAGCAACATTTCTGGATCACAACAATGGGGAACTTAAGCAACGACGACGGCGACGGCAACAAGAACGGCAAAAAAGCAATCGGCTTATATTATTAGCAAAACAACAACTTTGCACGTGCATCACGCTTTTTTTGTACATTTCTTAGCCGTCGTTGCAAGTCTGCGACATAAAACTTCTTAATTTCACGCGCCCGCTTTATGGAGTTGGCGAACGCCGCACAAAATTATCTTTTTCGTTTTCTTAACCAGATCCTTTCGGATTCAGCCCTAGACAATTTCGCCAAGATTTTACAAATTGAATGAAATTGAGTAAGATCGATGAAGTTTTAAACAGTGCGAATTCGCTGTTTAAGTGATGTTTTCGGTTTGTTGTCATCCAGAAATTTTGCCACCATGGCAACGTGACGTAACGACTTCTCTCTATTCTATTCGCCACTTTAAAAACGGGGAGAAAACTGGGTCGAGTTAACTTTCGCAAAGACTTCTTGGACTGTTACTAGGGACAGGGAAAAAAATTGACCAATAACTGATCGACGCGTCCCTAGTAACAATCCCAGAAACTATTGCGGGCCGCAGACTGGTTCCAGTTTCTAAGGTGACGAATACATTGCTGGTTAGCGTTAGATAACATCGAGTGAAGCCAGATTAGACACCTTATGAATTTTACACAAGGCATTATTTCCATAATGAGACGAGACTGGAATGTAGAATGAAGCTAGAATAGCTGAAGAAACCAAAACTACGGAGCTCCAGTTATGGAGAGAACACAGTAGAGAGTTAAGTACTGATCTGAAAACAGTTAGCTTTCAAATATTGTAATGGGGTACGGCTTAAGAACATGTATATTTTAAAAATTACTGGATTTGGCAGCTATTCCTCGATGGTGTAGTGGATGTGGACGTAGGCTATAAAGCAAGTGACCCGGGTTCAAAGCATCACAGTGGAGTTTTTCTATTTCACTTTTATATTACACAGTAAAGTTGGACTTAAGTTGTTCTTCATGTAATTTTACTGAAAGAAACAATCTGACTTCAGCCGATGTTAGCTAATGCTAACCTACATTGCTGCCTGGTAGGATCTGCTTGGGTATACCAGGGTATACCATGGTGTGCTACGTACAGACTATCACTCACTGATAGGTTGAACATAACAATAGCTCAAATAACACGTTCCATAGCTCAAAAGGGCTCTGTCACGCTATTTTATGTCCTTGTAAAAAGCTTAAAGGTCAAATGAACCAAAAAATTGAAGTATTTTCTTTTGTCGCTTTACCTTCACCAAACACTAAAAAGAAACATCTTAAGTGAGATTTGGGTAAAGATTTTTCTTCCCAAGCCTTTATAGAAAGATAAAAGATCAAAATCCGAGCATTTCCGAAGACTTCACGAAAACGTTTCTGAAATGGCCGCGTGATAGGCTGGAGACTACGTGACGTCAATGTTGGTCTTTCAGGGAGGAAAAACGTTCTGCGCAAGCTTGTGCCAGGGCGGATAACCTTTATCCGCCCTGCTTCTGTGCATCCCTTATCGCCTGCGTTTGTTTGTCTCGTTCTGTGAGAGTTTTGACTGAGACTGAATAAAATGCACGAGGTGCGAACGTTTGCTCCTTGTAAAGGCTTTTTTGTTTTTGTTGTTGTCGTTTTTTCGTCACTTGAAAATTACTTGGGATTCAGAACAACCAATGTTAGAGTAAAAACAGGTCATTCCGTCAGTCTGAGGTGGAATAAAACGTTTTGAACATTTCCAAACAGGTTTGTATTTTTCTGATTCGATTTGTGACTTGATTTTGTGTCCAGTGCTTCGCCTTCTTTCGCCGGGTTGAATTAAAACCTGCTTGTATTCTGTTATTAGTAGTTATGGTTACTTTTTTTATATGCCCAGATTTATTTACCTTTGCAGAACCAGCTTTATCCTTGTCTTCACTGAGTCAAAGATTCGTAACGGCTAACGCATGCGAGTGAACAACCTTGTGCGCTTTTAAGCTTTTAAGTTTTAACTATGAAACTTTCTCGGAACTTTAGAAGGCCAGCAAGCTTACTCGCGAAGAAAAGACTACTTCGATCATTTTTCTGTTGCTCAAGTAATAATAGTCAGAGTTTTTTTCCTTTAGTTTTTTTAGTTTTAATTACATAGTTTTGTTATCTTTCTGTACGCAAATCTTCCTTTCATTCGCTTTGAAGTAAGGGAGAATCTGGAAAACGACAACTGCCGGCAGTGACTCCAAAACAATCGACTCTTTGCCTGTAAACAATTGCTGGAGCTGGATTTGACTGAAGCGAGCAAAACAAATCCTTATGTGCAGTTTTCTGTATTTTCTAATAATTCATTTTGCTGAGTTTAATTTGCTGGAATGAAGACCCTCGCATGGACCAGTTTTTAAATATAGCTAAATGGTGAAACATGGATTGGGTGCGAAGCTTGCAACTCATCTTTTGCTTTTAAGATCTTTAGGTAGGTTATTTTGCACAGAAAATTCACTTCTTCATTGTCAGCGGGTATAAGAACCTTAAGCCTTATGTTTTTTTGAATGGAAATTTGTTGTTTTGCAACCTTAACACTGAAGCTTTTTTTTAGTTCTCTTAAGCTGAATTTTATGTATGATGGAATTGTTCTTTGCTTTCGCCTCTCTTTGCGAGCTAAAAGTGGCGTCTATGGTCCTTAAAGTGACCTCGGTCGGTAATTGAATCATATACATAACTGGAGAGAAGTTTTCGCAATAATGTAACTTCAACTTTGTTTGAAGGAAATCTTACTTGGTTTTTGACAGGTGTTATGCATGTTCAACTTGACAACACAAAGGAAACTTTATCTGCGCGAATCGATCAAGTTTAAAAAACTGTAGTTGCTTTGAAACCGATTTTGGGGAAGATTTTACTAGATAAAGATTAACTCTTTTTCTGCCAACATATCAACGCCAAAACTTCTACATTGAGGATTTTGTTTATATTTTAGTGCTTTGCGAAGCGCAAGTGTCCGATCGAGCCTGGGTTTTAAAATATCAGCTCGAGTGCGACAAAGTTCAATAACTTCAAAAACATTTTGGGCAAGCGTGAATTTCTTTGGACAAATCACTATACAAAGATATTTTGTTTTTGTGTCCACAGTGGAGCTCCGGACCTTATATATCCAGAAATGTCCTAAAATGAACACATTTTGTGAATACATTTTGAAAAAAATCGGACCTATGCACGCACATTTCCAGTACAGTGCAAGGAAATTAATGCCGTTGTGAAAGTCTGTTTTACTATGATGTATTCTTCGAGAAATTTAAATAATAAGGTTATAACCACAGCTTGTAACTTTTGAAGACAAATTGCTTGCTCTTTCTAGGTTTATGGCCGCACAAACCACCACAATTTCTGCGCCAAGTCGACTCGAAAAACACTGTTTTGAATTTCCCGCTTTTTTTCAGCTGACCAACATTGACGTCACAAACTGTTCTTAACGACAATTTTTCCGACCGCTCTACGAAGATAAGGGCCAAAAAATAACAATTTTTTATTGCAAATATCTCAGAGATGCTTGCTTCAATTGAGCTGAAACTTCATAGTATGTTTATTCGGTTCATATTTCACTAGAATTGAACTAAAATAAAAAATGTCGAATTTTTGGTTCATTTGACCTTTAAACGTGTCTGTGCTTTCTCATCCGAAATCGATACTATAATAGTACTCGCTTAAAAGAATAAAGCGCGCCCTAAGCAAAGGCGTGTATTGTCATTCACGCGAGTACTTGGGGGATTTCTCGTGCTACTGCCCTTTAAACCTTAACTTCCAGATGTTAACTCTGACGCCTTTAACAACGGAGCACCGCGCATTCATTTATGAACTAAAAAGTGATATATCACTAGTAGCTGCCAGACCAAGGGGACATATTTGATATTTAGAATCATGCGAAAGTGAGCTAAAGTTGGTTTGCGTACATTTACGTTCATCCTTAAGTCTATCCTCTTGATTTCTAGGACCCATAAAACTTCCTGCAGCGAGAGGACCATCATCGCACGTGCTGTCTCCGCCTTCGCCGAAGCCAGTTAATTCTCAACATACGCCTCCAACTGCTCCAGCGAAGAAAGAAGAAAACAATAACATTACCAACAACAACACTCAATCTTCAAGGTATGATTCATGTACAGGATCCTGACCAAGACTAGTCTGCTACACAGCCGTTTTTAGAGTCGTCACGCAACGCTCCTCCCCAGGGAAGGAGCGTTGCGTGACGACACTAAAAACGGCTGTGTAGCAGACTAGACCAAGACTTGAGAGTTTGAAAAGTAGTGTATTGTAAACGTGTAATACAGTCGAACAGCCCATCAGCAGAGATCCTGAGACCAGAGAAAGTGTCTGCTTAGAAGGATTTCAGCCTAAGACAGGTTAAACATCCAGTGTTTGTATGTCACCTAGTCTGCGCTAGCATTCCCTCAGGATTGTCGCGTGCGCTGGGATGTTACGTGCGAGCAAGCGAGGCAAACGCGCGAAGGAGAAGACGAAGGAGGGACGACAACAGTCCATTTCCGGGTTTCAAATTTCTCACTTTCAAAACGAGGCTAAGTGCAAAACTTTTCTTGCGATAATGAGTTTCATTTGCATGAGAATAAAAAATAATTTTCATATCAATAGCTTTCCACATAACTTCGCTTTAATAATAATAATAAGTAATGGTAACAGGACTGAGTGGAGTCCAATTCGGTCTGTAATCATACGAGTGATTAAATTTCCGACGAGCATCGCCACCCCTTTTATATGCGGAGTCCACCCCCCCGGGGGTGCGAATTATTTAGGAAGATTTTGTCATTTTCATTCTTTCTTTCTTTCTTTCTTTCTTTCAGGATCTCAATGCTCGGAGGGCCCACATCTGCGGCCGAAGACTCACCACCCCCACCACCCCCTCCTAGACCAGGGTCTAAAACAGCTGCTAATAAGGTATGCCTCGTGGTAGTCATGGTGCAGTCAACAATTTTCCACGCAAGTTTAGACATTTGAATCACCGCAGATAGCAAATTTGAGTCATATTACGAAAACCGTAGTCGAATTAATCTGGGGCTTCATGTGGTCTCTGAAGGTGTTTTTTTCGCACTGTTTTTAGTCTCAGACCCGCTATTTAACTTGAGAGAGTTTAAGTGAAGGCGTTTTTGAGTTACGCTCGTCAACTAGAAGTGGACTTTTGTATTCTTGGGCAGTGGTTTTACCCATCATACTACTACAGTGGTATTTCGGCTTAATTTGAAATTCCCACAGATGAAAATTACAAACCTTTTGCGGGTAGTAGTACAAACAAATAATAGCGTGATTTGTACGTGATATTTGGCATAAATACCACTAGTGATATCTCAAAATTGTCTCAAATTTCACTCGCCTAACGGCTCGTGAAATTACGTACAACAATTTTTAAATATCACTTGTGGTATTTATGTCAAATATCATTACTAATCATGCTATATACTAATCATGCTATATACTATATACAAATCTGGAGCAAATAGTCGTTATGATAGTAAAGACACTTAACAGTTAAAATTTGGTAGCGTCAAGGCACTCTAAAATGGAAAACGCCTTGCGTCCGGTTGGCTTGGGTAGCTCAAAAACGTCTTTGTTTAAACTCTGTTTTGTCTGTCTGGAACAGTGCGCCTTTGTGTGGTAAAATCGCGCAATCTGATTCGTTGAATGAGTTTGTCGATGATTGCCTGCTGATCGTCGTCGGCGTCTGTTACGTACACAAGACTCTGCGGAAAGTGCCCATCACCCGTCCGTTAGTCAAACATTTTGCCTTAAGTGAGAAATTAGTATTTTTAACGTTGTATTAGGGGAGGGATGGGTTGGCAATTTCCTGGAATGTTATACTTAATCTCTTACTCAAAGATTTTCTTCTTCCTCTTTTTTGTTGCCTTCATTGATTTCTTGTTCCTTTTTCTTCCACCTGAATGGATTTATTTTTCTTTCTTTACTTCTTCTTCCATTCTTCTTGGCAGCTGAACAGTCAGACACAGCGGTGGTACGAAAATAAACCATTCAACTGTATTTTTTTTTACAGCCTCCTCCTACGAAGCCCTCAAGACTAAGGTTTGTTTTGAAACTTAATATAGTTGCATTTTTTCTTGTCTGATCAATCATAAAGAAAATGAGTATGCCGTGAATTTTATTAGTAAGGACCCTGTTGTTTAGGAATCATGCCCAATTTTACTATTATTATCTATTTCAATTTTGAAAAACTGTATGATTTTTATTGTAATCCTAAACGTGAGCTTTCGGCTTTTTCTATTAAATTTTCTTGGATGCAATTCATTCCGTATTCATATAGAGATCGTTAGTAAAAATGTAATAGGGATTGTGGCCAATGTACAGCAAGCCAGCTGTTTTGAAAGGGTCAGGCTACGGAATTTGACTGAAATACAGTGCGGGTTTCAGAAAACGTTAACGGGTTACGGGATTTGATTGCTTCTGGGGAAGCGGGATTCTCCGAAATTTCGGCATGGATACAGGATTGGGAAAGAAAACGATATTCGGGATTTCGTTGACAGAGGTACGGGACGCGGGATTCTCATGTGTAGGAGTGGGAATGCGCGCGGGATCAGGACCCCCGTTCCAGACCTGAACCCAGTTGTTCAAAGGCCGATTAGCGCTAACCTGAGGTTAAATTTTAATCCGGGTTTATTTTTCTCAATTATTTTTAGAGCATTCAATTAACGAATTTATCACAATTCAGATTGTAGTTGTAAGGGTGATTAATGTGTTTTTGCTTTTATTGTTGTCTTTTTAGCGATTCAAGCAAACCAGGTAAAGGAATTTTTCAATTCATCCTGTACTGAAACTAACCAGTGATTTTGCAAAGGTGGTACACATATGCTTGGGGCGGGGAAGGTGATGAGTATCGCAAGTATTTGGAGTCGGTGTGAAATTCTGCTTAATTTCTCGATTGTCTAGGTTTTTCCGATATACGGAAACCAAGCTCTTACAATTTTTTTGCTTGTCTTATTTTGTGTTGTAGACGAACCTACAAGTCCGCCCAAGGGTCTTCGTCCTCTTCCATCACAACCAAAGGTAAGGTCCCAGCCTTTGTGTTAAGTAAGGTCCTCAGGGGCGGATCCAGGATTTTTCCTAGGAGAGGGAGAACCTCTGAGGGATGGCGTAAAATGCCGGTGACGTAAACAAATTTTAAAAGCGAATACGAAGAAGAAGGCTTTTGACTAGGCAATAACATCATATGAACTGCCTTTACTTGCTTAATCCGATATAATCTCGCAAAATTTTCAAAACTGCGCGCCATTGCTCATCCATTGTTGGACAAACCAAAGAAAAGAAGTTTCCCGTGACGTCATCCGTGCGTCTGTACTTTAATAGGCTGATTTAGCAACAAAAAAGGGAACGTCAGTTGACGACGGAAAAGTGCATTTAAAGGAGTCGCCCAAGTGCCGCTCTCCCATTGTTCAAGCAAGTTCTTTGTATTTGCGCGCGCTGTCATCAACTGACCTTCCCGTTCTGTTGCTAAATCAGCCTATCAGATCATGGGCAACGACCAATCACAGCGCGCGTAGCATGTGCTTCATTGTATAAAGTCAGATAAAAAAGGGGCACCTTTCATTTTATAAATTTTATTATTATCTCTAGTCACCTGTTGATCAGCTGAAAACTTCTCCCTGGTTCCATGGGCCTTTGGACAAGAAGGTAGCAGAAGATGCCTTAAAATCTTTCTCCAAGGTCTGTGTGCCTTTGTATTTTAAAATGTTTCGTTTTCTTTTTCTTTTTTCTCGCCTGCGTTGCAGGCGCCGGTTGGTTGCGGGCGACAAGAGGAGCCCTGAGTCCTAATCTTCAGGTTGCTATTACGCATGCACGGCACGTTTGTAGCCAGCTTCGTTTGGACTTCCACTTAGAATAAATGGGACGAATAGAACGCGCGTTTGGTCCTTCTAGCGCTCGTAATTTGTTCCTGCGGGCTTAGACCATCTATCACATGAAACTTATGCACATCGTTGGAGCAAGAGCGTTTAAATCTTCGATCGTTCTCGCCTGCATTCCGTAACCTTTCGTAATTACTAGTTTTGACGTTAGTCTTCACAGAGTGCGGAGGGGAAAACGCGAGGCGAAGAGGGGGGCTCCTCTCCTTCTCTCCGTTCATGCGCGCCGGCGCGCGTCCTCGAAATCTCTCCTTTCGCCCTGAAAACACCGGCGCACGCAGGGTATCTATTTTTGCTCATTTTTTTTTTTTTTTTCATTTTCTTTTGTTAAAATTCTGACCCTGGCGTTTTTGTAATCGTTGTTGTTTTTGCTTCACAGGATGGAGCGTTCATTGTACGCAACAGTTCCAGGGATCTCAACAATTATTCAATGTCCCTCTATCTCAGAGGAAGTGTTCGGCATCTTAGGTAACAAAAACATTGCCTCTTTTTATTTGTTTTCTTCTACGATTTGCTTGTTCACCTTGCGGGCTGAACTGGACTCTATACCAACCCGTTCTCGTTAAACCATGTTGGTTACAGTTACTCAAGCAATGAGAGCTTTCGTTTGCGCCGTATGCGCTATTATGCATGAAAATGACCCGTAATGATTATAGTTAAGTGACACCTTACAGACTATGTCTTAGGCGTGGCTTGGGTCATTGCGGGTACCGCGAAACCACTTCATTGCGTTGGAGGACTTGTGGACTGACTAGAATTGGGATTTATCCTTAGCTACTAGCTTCACTTCTTTAACATAAAATCATGCTTTGTCAATGAGATGGTGGTAGTTTCTATGAGCTTAGACTATGAGAAGTTTTTTGTTTTCGTCAGGGAGAGTAGGGCAAGAAACCGCGATTTTCTGCCACCCTGGTATACCTCTTTTGCTCTGCTGTTCACAAAGATTTAAATCCTGTGCTATTGAATCATTTTTAATTCTTCTCACGTTGCAGAATACCTCGAACCAAGGAAAAATTTGTACTTGGAGACAGTGGGAAAGTGGTAACGTTTTACTTTGTTTGTGTTTATGTATAAGTAAAGAAAAAAACCTCTCGGTGGAGATATGATTAACTGAAATACTGGACAACTGACTGACTAAAAGACCGATTTTACTTAAGAGTCTTGTTAGCGAGAAACTTGCTGACGTGCCTACCAGTCGTGCCCAATTGAATGAATGACTTATGATTGACTGATTGAATGACTCACTGACCAACCAACCGTTCTTTCGGTGTTCGTGTTAAAGCCCTGCCAAGCTCTGGTTGTCGCTCTAAATGCTACCTATTGTACATCAGTTAATATCTTCAGGAGGTTTGTTCCTTTGTCTTTTGAAAATAAGAAACTCATGCGCATAACAATGCGATCTCATAAAATGAGTTATGTCTAATAGAGAGGAGAATTCGTTACGCCACGTTCCCATGGTAGCAAATATTCTGGATGACAACAAACCGAAAACGTCACTTAAAAAGTGATCTTATTCAGTTTCATGTAATTTGTCAATATTGGCGAATTTTGGGGGGGTTGAATTCGAAAGGGCCGTATCTAAGTTAGAAAAAGAAAAAGGACATTTTTTGTTGTGTTAACCTACTCTATAAAGCGGGCGCGTGAAATTAGGAAGTTTCATGTTGCAGTCGTTCAACGTCGACTAAGTAATGTACAAAAGCGTGATACAAGTGCAGAGTTGTTGTTTTACTAATTTAAACCCATTGCTTTCTGCCATTCTCGTTGATGTTGGCGTCGCCGTCAATGTTGGTTAAGCTCGCTATTGTTGTGATCGAGAAATTTTGCTACCATGGTAACGGGACGTCACACTTCTCTATTATTTTCAGGCCGGAATTATGTTAAATCTGGTGCCTGAACTCTGAAAAAAAACTTAAGTGTAAGTCTTGTGGATTGATGTATTTTTTAAATATATTTTTCTAGCAATTTGACACAATTGTGGAACTGGTTGACTACTACAGCCAACACCAGGTTGATCTCAAGACAGGAGGCTCTACAACTCTGACAGCTGCTTGTCCAAAGAAGTAACCATCAATACTCATATCACACTAATGAGGTGTGGGAATAGTAAGATCACTGTCGCCCAGCCAGGTGTCTGCTAGCTTGAGGCTTCCTGGCCAGAGGCTGTGATGGCCGATATGCAAACTAGCCCTCAATTATTCTTTGACTGGGAATTGAATGATCAAGAATTATTTAGGGTGGTTCGGTCCAGTTAATTATAGGTTCACTGCATCTGATGCTTCGCGTTTTCGCTCGTTGGAAAGCGCCTATATTTTTGTATAGCTTAATTACTGAATTTTTTTGTCTAGGAGAATTCAAACTACAATCCCGGCCAAGAGGTTTTTGGGCACCTCCTCTTTTCACGTCATTTTGTATAAAATTTGCAGCTAACCGGCGATACATGCTCATAAACACGACCTTAACAAGATTTTCCCCTCTACCCCCTCCAGCAAAGTTGAGATCCTTAACGTGTGCAAGATATGTAAAAGATGTTTGACTTGTAACACCCAACACTGTTAGGGAGGGGTGGGGGGAGGAATCAACTTGAATTGCATTTTTTGGTTGGAAGGCCGAGTAATTATCAGAAGTTAGAAGTTTTATCATTCTGTGATCGGGAGAGAGCTGAACCTCCTTCAATAACCGTGCTAACTTTTCCGGTGAAAAATGAGTATAATGAAGTTTTCTGGGGTGTATATCTTTTGAGAATACACGGGAAAAACTTTAAGTCAGATCTCGTCCTCGTTCGTGAATCTAAATGTCTCTATTATCTTTTTGTTAAACGTAATTGACAGTAAAACAGTCTGTGACTGAGCGAATCTGTATTAGGACTCGTTTGTCTTTGAAATCGCTTTTAGTACTTCATCGAGTTTTTCGTGTAGAGTTTAGATGTTTAGAATAATATAAAGCAAAGTGGTAATGATCACTCTAATCTTTAAAGATTAAGTTTTTAAGTATGTTGAAGAAACCTTATTTTCACATCAGAGTTGTATTTTTGTATCACTGCAACTGTGCATTAGTATTTTGTAAGATAGTATATATTCAATATTAAGTACCTACAGTCTCAGTTAAAATTGTTGGGACATTTTGTGTCTTCTTGTCGCCTCAATGTTGGTGTACACGATTTGGTGACTGAATCGCAATAAACAACATTGGGAGGGAAAAGGGAAGCACGAGAAGGGAAAAAAAGGCGTTTGCGTTAAAAAGTGTCCCAACTATTTTTGTCCGAGACTGTAGGTAGGAGGGGAAACTAAACAAGTATTAAAGTATTTTTGAATGAGCCTTATTGAAAGGGACGCTCTAGATAAGCGCAGTTTGCCATGATGAAACGCAGTCTTTCTTAATATTGCGAGTTCATTTGGTACGTTGTAAGAGATTTGTACAGGGTGAATGGGTTAATTGTGCTATGAAATATCTACGGTTATTTAGCAGTATTGTACATAGCAGATTTTAGTAATAATGCAATTAATATTTAAGTTAACTATGCTTTGAATCTGATGAAACGCTCGTTGTTGGGTGGAAATTATTGTATGTTTTCTAGATTATTACTCAAGATAGAGTTAACATTTATCACTAGGCCTTGATGTGTGACGGGGAAGGGCGTCAAAATTGTTGTTCTTCTTTGAGACGGTCCATGTTGTTAAAAAGTTGATAGCGCCGCCGTCATCCACCGGCTAAGTCTAATGCGATTGGTTGTTCCTACTATCTCTTCTCTGGATAGTGATTTTTCCAATGGATTGCACTATTCACCTTTGAAAAACTAAGACTTGGAATGACCTGGAGAAAGCATGATTTTAGAAACTGTTTCCAGCCTTCTTAAGTAGCATACCAGAATCGAGGCCTTCTTAACAGCGTTTCCCGCCTTCATTCGTCCGAGTCCCGTTTCCTATAATTCAAGAGAGAGTATTTGATAGTTTTGATATTTTGCGTTATGTATACCTCATATTTTGAATAATAAAGAATTATATCTTTTGATAGCGACGTGACTCATCCTGACATGTTGTTTGAATTTCGTGATATATGAATACAGTCGCCAGCATGTATGAAATCCAGGAATACCCTGAAATACCCGCAAATAGGTAAGATAAAAACGGCAAAAGACATCATTGCCCCTAATGTGCAAAATATATGAAAAATGGTTTCTTTGTTCAGCTTTATTCATTTACTTTTTTTGGGTTTGGTTGGTTTATTACATGCAGTCAGCTGTATGGTCCGAAAGCTATGCAGACTACGAGTAGTCCCCATTTTTCTAAGGGATAGTAGAGCGAAAAACGCGAGCGAGCGAAAATCACCCAACGCGAGAAAAAGGCGACACGCGGCGGGCCTTTTCTCGCGTGGGGTGATTCTCACGCGCGCGCGTTTCGCTCGCTGTACTCCCCTGAGGAAAATGGGGATTACCGTACTCTACCCGAAAGCTTACTTTGTGGTTAACCCATTCGCAATAAATTGCAACTGTGTTTTATTGAAAAAAAAAAAAAACGACTGACAAGTATGAATCATTTTAAAACAGCGGAAGTTGAGGGTACAAAGTTATCGGTTTTAGAAGAAACGTCATGTGTGGTGTATTAGTATTCGCCCATTTTAGGAGGAAAATAGTCCCGAGAGGACATTTGCTTTAAACTTTAATAAAAGCTTACTTCGTTTCTTCTTTGGCTTGCCAGTGGCCGTCGACTTCCTTAGAGCAGGCTATGTTTGAATTTTATGCGGAACCATAACCAGAATAGCACCAGATGATTTGGGTTTAGTATAGTGCTAAAACAGTGAATAGTGTTTTTCGCGCCCTCTGATTGGCTACTCAATCAGTGAATATCCTGCACTATTCACTGATTTACCGCCAGGTCCTTCGAGCGAGCGACGCCAAACTCGCGTAAGTTGCGAGCAAAATGCCCTTTCGGTTTTCTGCCGTAACAAACAAAGAAATTTCGCAACTAATCGAGCAAGCTGTTCCCGAAATACACGGATCGGGGGGAGAAGGTGACGAAGTTTGGTTTGTAAGTTTTAACAGGTAAAGCTTTGTCTTTTTGACTTGCATTTATCGATAAAACCGGTGAAAACGTTTTTTTTTTCTCCAATGCTAATTAAGCTTAAGGCTTTCGTTACTTTATTTAGTTGACTTGTTCATAAATAAGGTTAAAACTTACAGAATGATTTTAAACACAAAAAGAATTCACAACTAGTGGTGGGTGGATATTTACCTCGCCGCTTCGCGGCCCCTCCTAATTCGTCCCTCCCCAAGTAATTGACTGAGGAGGGGTGGGACGGGTTTTGCTTTGGTACCCAGTTTTTCGCGGCTTTCTTTACAAAAAGGCAATCAAGATGGCGGCAATGCATCCAGCTGTAATTTGGCTTATTATAGCCGCGATTGTGGGAACTGCTTTGCTTATTGCTACTTTTGTAGCCAACAGAAATCAAAAGAAGAAGAAGAAGGGTAAGTATTTCATTATCCTTTGGAGATAATGTTCGAGGAAGGAAAATGCCGCTTTTGAACTTAATTATATCAATATACGTCAACTTTAGAAGCTCATAAGCTTAAATTCTATTGACCAACCTTCTACGGATATGACAGTAGTATACGTAACACAAGGAAATTTCATTTACTATGTCAGTGTTTCAATTTCAATTACTTTTATCACAATAACAAAATAAACGTGGTGCTTAACAGTACTTGATTAAAATTTATATCATGCACGCGCAGAGGACCATGTGTGTAATAATATTCTGATCTTATTCATCACCAAGTTGCAGTGGTGGTATTTAAGTAATATACAAGACGATGCCACTATTGAAAACAATAATAAACCATAACATTTGAATGGAAGTAAATTTATTGATCAACAAATATGCTGTCCTGTTCATTTCTTGTTTTCAACACTGTACTGTACATGTACCATGTCAATGTTGGATGTTGAAACTGGCCATTCATCAAATGTTGAAAACTGTTGAATAAGATTTTATTATGGCTTCTGTTCAACAAGTTGCTACTTGTTAAACGGCAAACGATATTGTTGTCGTAATCAACAAATGTTGAACTCTTGTGTTGTTGATTAAGGAGAGATGATGATTGGCTCAGTACACGTAACTGAACGAAGTACAATGAT
>CALNXK010000966.1:0-18561 GCA_942486035.1 Porites lobata | reverse complement strand
ATCTTCAGAAGTGACGGTTAAAAAGATTACAGTAAAATTTAAACATCTCGAAAAAGACTGGAACCTGATAAACAGGTAAAAGTAATAACTAATGACAACAAATGTTGATGACAGACTCAATCATGTTGAAGTCTGCACCAGCTAAATAATGGAATGATAGAATGTTTGTTGGTTTGTGCTTACAACTGCGTTAAATTTTGTAGGTTTTATCTCCTCTAATGGACAAATGCAATGTTGTGTTGGATTCCTCGCTAATCAATCATCAATTCTTTTCTCCCGTGTCATTCAACAGGTAGAGTAAATCGCCCAAATTTTCTAATTTTAATATTCCACCAACGGGTGAAAAAAACGCACAATTTTTTTTAACATTGCTGAAAAACGAGTGGTAAAGCTGTATTGCCCATTTCATCACCCACGAATCAAACCTCTCTTGCAACAAATCAGGTTGCTGCAGGTTGCGTGACTGCTAGAATTACGCGGGAGTCACGCCATACGCGGGATTTACGTCAATGGCTGCAAAACAAGTTTCCCTAGGGCCGGTAAAACGCGAAACATGTGCAGATTTTGTTGCACTAAGTAGAACTACCCTCTACTTTCTGCAACCTGCAACAACCTGATTTGTTGCAAGACAGCTCTGATTCGTGGGAGATAAAACGCGCAACATCGCTATTCAACTCGTTTTGCAGAAATTTTGCAAAACAAGGTGCACGATTTTGTAGCCTCCCACGCAGACGTTCTTAGGGGTTCGTCACGTGTTCCTGGCCTGTTCACGGTACCTTCACTAGTTTTTAATGTTGTTGTTGTTGTTTTTGTTTTTTTTCATGTTGACCTATAGTGATCCTCTTGCTCTAAAGCAACTGGAAGGTTTGTACATTGGTAGAACTTACCATGTTTGGAAGGAACCAGAGGTGAGACGGGCCGGGACAATAACTGCTTTAACGCCTCTGTTAAAAAATAAGTCACTTTTTCAATTTTAACCTGCTGTATAATTTTCCTAGGACTTGTTAGTTTGTAAAATTCGCAAACGCCAAACGTATTTTGTAAAATATAAATTTTCGCTATCAGGTTTTTTCAGAAGTATATTACCTTGAACGGGTAACAACTGGCCTTTTATGTATTATCACAGTAAAACGCAGAGTGTAAATCTAAACCTCTACGAAGCTTGGGTTTACTTTGTATTGGTATTTGGACGTCTTGATTGTGACTGTACTTTAATTTAGTTTTGAGTAAAACTTTCCCACTAACAGTTCAGTGGAAACTGATAATCTAGTTTTGGTATTTTTCACACGACTTCAGCCCCGATCACCACTGGTCAATGAAGCACCTACTAACAAATAATTTTGTCCTGTTTCATTTTAGGTTATTGATTGGCTTGCGGTGAATGTCAGAATAGTTTTAGAAAGAGTCGAGGCCCAGGATCCTTTGGTACAAGAATGTAAGCAAAAGTAAGTACAGCTTTTTAGTTTCGTGTACTTGTGTAAACCTTTAACACTAACTTGAACCATCAACCTGCAGAGGATAACACTATTCATATAAGCTATAAGGGTATGTGTTGTTGTAAGAAGCATGTGCGTTGTTTACAAAGGCTGAGAAAACAGCCGGCATTTGGCGACACCATCACTGGTTTCCCCGCGAAATGACGTCCAAGGAACGAGCGCAGAAATTCCAGACTGATGACGCGACACTAACCAGGTCTGGGTAGTGTCTCTGATTGGTCGCACCACGAGGGAAATTTGCTTTAACCAATCAGAAGTATAGCCTGCGAACAGCAGACGCATTTCCGGTCGTCGCTTCTGTCCCTCCGAAAAATAGCGTCTGCGTAGAGAAGCGGCGACCGGAAATGCGTCTGCTGTTCGCAGGCTATCAGAAGTACGACTCATATCTGGGCAATGACACGTGACCAGTATAGAATTTCTGCGCTTGTTTCTCAGAGGTCATTTCGCGGCGATACCAGTAATGGCGTCGCCAAATGGCGGCTGTCAAGTTACGCTACAAAGAACTTAACACTGAACTTGCTCTATAGCAATTACTTAACCATTACTTACTGTATTGACTTCGTCTATAGCTCACATCATCCCCGTAAAGGGTATAGTTTTCAAACCTTCAAGTCTGTCAGGAAATAAAATCAGGTTGTTTTTGTGTAAAATAGGGTATTATTTACGCGGAAACTCATCAAGGAGTGATAAAATCATATTCAAACTGTAGATAAGAAATTTCGTATACATTTAGTGGACATACGTATCAACATTTGTTGTCGCTAAAACTGCCTTCAAACTACTTTTTGTCTCTACATTCTGCAAATTAGGCGAACAGTAAAAACGTTAAAACGGGATAAAACTGATGGAAATGTGGTGGTGAATTTTAAGCCTAGTGAATACATAAGAAAGATGTTCGATTCAGTCAGTGACTCAGGCGGCTCGGAAGAAAAAATCCAGATACTTCCAATAGGAGTCGAACCTTTGACCTTCTGGCCTCGGTTGTACAAAGGCTGGATAGCGCTATCTACCAGGACCCGGTTGTTCAAACGTTGGATAGCGCTATCTACCGGATGAATCACTATCCAGTGGATAAGTATTGGGGAACTAATTGCGTTATCCACTGAACCGATTTTTATCCGGTGGATAGCGCTATCCAACGTTTGAACAACCGGGGCCAGATAAATCTCTGTCCAGTGGTTAGTGCAATTAGTTTCCCCAGTACTTATCCGCTGGATAGTGATTTATCCTGTTGATAGCGCTATCCAACGTTTGAACAAGCAGGGCCAGATAAATCTCTGTCCAGTGGTTAGTGCAATTAGTTTCCCCAATACTATCCGCTGGATACTGATTTATCCTGTTGATAGCGCTATCCAACGTTTGAACAAGCAGGGCCAGATAAATCTCTATCCAGAGGATAACGCAATTAGTTTCTCTATTACTTATCCGCTGGATAGTGATTTATCCGGTGGATAGCGCTATCCAACGTTTGAACAACCAGGGCCAGATAAATCTCTGTCCAGTGGTTAGTGTAATTAGTTTCCCCATTACTATCCGCTGGATTGCGCCATCCAACGTTTGAACAACCGGGGCCATGGTTACTAGTCTCCAGATACTGTATATGTGGGGAGCAAAGGTCACTAAACTAGGTTCGTTCAACCTACTCTATTTTGTAGTTGATTCTATTCATCTCTGTTTCTAGGCGACAAGTACGTTACAGGGGAACACCACGAAATGTTTACCGGCACATTTTGATGTCAGGTGAGTGTGCTTGTTGGAATTAAAAAGCGATTATTTGTCTCAGTAATCAAATGGTTTCCATTGATTTTGCATAGATAAACTCGAACTATTTTTTTTTCAAAGACTAACAAATTTCTGTTGCGCACCACGTGACATATTCGATGACGGATATCAAATCGGAAGCAGGATGTCGACTGATATCGGACATCTGATTTTGTGCCACATGATATGCTTGTTAAGGGAAACCCTGTAATACCCGAGATCTGTTCACTTTTCAACCCCATATAACCGTAACGAAATAAAATGCCTTGAACACTGTCAAGGGTTACAGGTCGTTTCGATACAAGTTGATCCAGTCGACGTGTAAATAGTTTCACGTCCTTGGCTTGGTTGTAGTTGTACTGCTTGAGTTCGCACTGAAACGACTTGCATCGAAACGACCGGTTTCCTCGTCAAGTTGCTGTGTGTTCAGTTGTATAGTTGATAACCTTCTGTCAGCGAGTTAAACTCCTTAGCTGGAGTAGGATTCTGTCCCCGTCTAGACTGCAAAACAGTCCGTATTTTTGCGTATGTATGCGTATTCAAGTACGCGCGAGCAGTCAAACAAAAGGTCTAGAACGAGCCTGAAAACAGAGAGCGAGACTGGGGAGGGTAACTAAGACTCTTACGCCACGCTTTACCGATTTGTTTACTGACTTTGAGAAAAAAAAAACGACTGTTTTGCAGTCTAGTCGCCGTCTCTCTATATTTAAACAATTAACAATTTCAACACTCTGAAGATGAATTTCGTTCAGGTTGTCGAAAACTCAGTCATTTCCGACAACAACAGGTCAACGTCATTTTCGACAGACTGCTAAATGCCTTTTTCGTTTTTTGTAGATATTAAGGACGCCACAGCTTCTCTTCCCATGGTAAGTTATGTCACGTTGCTTTCTTTTGATTTTGAGTGCCTTCAGGCCTTGCTGCTGTTCGTTCATACGCACAGTTTGGTGGCCAGTTTTCTTACAAACAAGTGTCACACTTTGGATTGTCAGTTGTCTAAAATTACTGAGGCTAAGGGTCGATTTAATTCAACTTTTACAAGTGTAATTTACAAGTGTAGCTATTGTTGTAGGGACTGAAAACAAAAGCTATAATTGTAAATTACACTTGTGAAAGTTTTATTAAATTGACCCCAGGTTGTATGAATTTTGACTGTTGAGGATTTCGCCTCTTTAGATTTTTAAACCTTCTCTGAACTTAAGTCTTAAAAGAAAGGCTTTGTTTCTAATTGGCCACTTCCGAAACGAGATGGGAACTGGAGCCGAAATGCGATCGAAATGGGATCGTTACTGGGCATGCGCCGGTCGCCGGTCAGCCATTGGCCAATTTTTTCCCTGTCCCTAGTGACAGTCCCAGAGGTCTTTGCGAAAGTTAACTCGTTCATACGTACAGTTTGGTGGCTCAAAAACGAGATGGGAACTGGACATGAAATGCGTCCCGTAATTTGTTTCTGGGACCGTTACTGAGCATGCGCCAGTCGCCGGTCAGCCATTGGCCAATTTTTTTCCCCGTCCCTAGGGACAGTCCCAGAGGTCTTTGCGAAAGTTAACTCGTTCATACGTACAGTTTGGTGGCTCAAAAACGAGATGGGAACTGGACATGAAATACGTCCCGTAATTGTTTCTGGGATCGTTACTGAGCATGCGCAGGTCGCCGGTCAGCTATTGGTCAATTTTTTTCCCTGTCCCTAGTGACAGTCCCAGAAGTCTTTGTGAAACTTAACTCGTCCCAGATTCCCCCTCGTTTCCAAAGTGGCAAATGGCTCCGGTTACTTCGCCATTGGGCTTTTCTGCTTTCCGTTGATCCAAAACCAGGTCGTGCCATAGATCTTGCTTACTATTGGAGGACAAGTTAGCTCTTATCCTGGAATAACTGCAAACAGAGCAAATGTGTTGTCCAACTTCGTTCCCAGGTTCCTTTCTCCTCCTCCTTCAAGAAGGGAGCCTGGGAACTAGGTTGTTTAATTGTCGTGGTAACTAGCCCAGTGTCTGGGCATAGTTGATACAGTGGAATGATTATGAAGCCCGTTAGACTCCTTTGTTATATGTATTGTAAGCTTTTTTGGACCTGACCGTGTACAACTTTCAATATCATTTTAGTAAGTCACAATCTCTGAACAAAAAAAGTATCGTGCACGGTCAGGGAGCGTCCAACATTTCGTCTTTGATGTTTGCCGGCTTTCATAACCAGTAGTCCTCTACTAACTATGGTCTGGGGTTATCATCATTGTAACTCGGCCCTGCTTTCAAATACCAATCGAACACCCCTTTCCGACTGAAGCGAAAGTTTTATTTTATCTGTATTTCAGGACTTGGCGAATGTTCCTCTTTTGTCTTATGACCCTTTGCCACCTCGCGATTCGTTTGCAGGGTATATGCGACCACGAAGGTAAGAGGAAAATTTGTTTATTTTTATTACGCCCTTGAATGAGTGTTAGGCGGATTTAGCAAAGTCAACGCAACTTTTATTAAGGACTTAAACGCCTTAGCACGAATTGCTTGTTACGGGTTATTGGCTACAACTTCGTTCCCATGGTTCTCCCTTATTCAGCCTTACCTCGCGCTCCGTGAGCCGATTAGGAGAGGACCCTGGGAATGAAAATGTATTGGCTTATGCCGAACTTGCTGAAAGCGATTTTCGGTGCTCTGTTTGCCCCTCTGCCACTGGTCAAGTGGTCAAGTGGGTTTTTAGATCTGTGCGCGCCGTCGTCGTCTTTTCTAAATCCGCCTTTTCCCATCTTAAAAAGCGCGAGATTAAACGATTTTTTTTTTAACTGTTCTTTCAGAAACCTACCTCGTGAAGAAGAACATGGCGGTGCTTTGTCTATGTTTTTCCGCTCGCTTCTCCCTTCTTTTTACTCCCAGACTGCTGACGGACAACGCGAACGTTTAGAAATGAGGCTTGAACAGCCCGTGGAAGGAGCAGAGGGAGGGCCCAGGCCTTTACGAGATACAGAGCTCGCGCGGGGCGTGGAAAATCTGATGGTTGCTATGAGAGAACTGCTTAATACTCTAAGTTATCGCGGACAGCCCGAGGGTGAACAGGGGGATGATGCGGGAGAAAATGAAGAGGAATGGGAAGAAGGACAAGAAGATCACTAATATCGTTTGTCAGTTTATCTGACTTTGCAGTGGGAATTATGTGCCTTTCTTAAGGCCAGTGCCAGCCGATTTCTCCCCCACGCGCAACACTATACTTAAGAGAAATTGGTAACCAGTGAACTATCTCACCGTCGTCTCTTCTTAAGAACGAACCGGGGAACAATCAAACCCACCTTCAAACTCCTCGTTGTCACGGACGGGAATCTTACTCTCGAAGAAGAAAATTGGCCTTAAAGAACGCTGTTGGAGACGCTTAGTTACAGCCTCGTTCCCAGTCGTCCTCGGCGATTGCAAATTTGACGTCACCTGTCAAGGTTGTCGGGAGAATTCGCCGGGGCGGCCTCGCTATCGCGCCCGGTTCCAAGGCCCAAACCCCACCCCCTCCCCGGTCACTCGAATAGCGCGAAAACGCCTGGGGAGGAGACTGGTTTAGTTACTGTAGTTTTCAATAAGTTAGGAAATGGAAGAGCTGTTCACTCCACACACAAAGCTCGTTTGAGAAAATTACCTCGTTTTAACTTTGTAAAAATTACGAAATTGTCCGTTATTGAAAAAAAGGTTCACAATCAGAATGATTCTGATCTTTATAAGGCGAGTGTTAAGGTACACTTTGGTAACAAGCTTTTCGGTGTGACTCGTTCGTTTACACCTCTACGCTGAAGCTCGCATAATAATCAGGTTCGCTGCTCTATTGTAAATTATAGGTCACTGAGATACTTCCATTTTAAAGGATCTTTCCCTGATCCTCGAGTAGCCTTCATTGATAATTATAAATTTTGTTATCACTTAACATGTTATTAAGAGCAAATTATGAAGTTCTTGTGCTCGAAAATCTCCACATTATCAGTAACAACTTTCGACTTAGGCAAATGCACAGAGGATTGTTTCGCCTGTTGTAGACAGTCAATGGATAGCCAAGTAAACTACGCAATAACTTCTACATAGATTTGCCGCGCGTGGGTTGCCCCTGGCGGCAGACAATAGTTGAAAGAGTGAAAAGACAGGAAAGCGCTTTTCTAAAACCTGTTCAAGCCTGCCTGAACGAGACCCTTTAAAGAGAAGTAAGTGCCCAAAACAGAAAACGCGCTTGACAATACCAGGACTATAACATCAGCATAAATCTGCAATCTGCTGAGTTCGTGGTACTTTACCTTTAAATGCACCAATAAAGGAATCCAAAACCCGGTAAATACCATCTGAAAAGATCCCATAAGAGCTCCTATGAGCGCGAAGTGTGGTAGAAAAATAGCTATTGCCAGTGTGATGACTACCAACGAAACCCGAGTTATAATATTACGTATGGTATTGGAAATATCAGAGGTTATTTCTGGAAAAAAAGTCGATTCGTCGAGAGATTCACATACAGGTCTCAAACAAAGTATGATTGAGAGTAGGCTGCTGATAACGAGACTTATAGAAGCGGTTATGTTTAGTGGTCCAGCGGGAAAATTGTTAACAATGGCTTCATCTGTCTTGGATCCAAAAGTCAAAAATCCAAAGACTGCAATAATCACTTTAATTACAACTGATACAGCAAATGCCGAACCCAACGCTTTTCCAAAGTCCGATTTATTCTTCATACTTTTTTCTACCGAAGGAATGATCTTGGCCACGCCGTAACTAGCCAAAGCGATCCCCAACGAAATGAAGACTCCTTCGAAGTCCCAAAACAAAAGTGTACCGGGATCCCAGTTCCCTATATTTTTAACGCCATACCATACTGTTAGTGCTGTAGTTAGACCAATGGCGACTATACTAATAGTACTTAGCCATGCAATCTGGGAGTACGATTTCAAAAACATTGTTGGTAGAATAAGCAGTGCAGCGAAGCAGGTCCAGGAAGTTTGCGAGAGGGGTACTGTTGGTAGGGCGTGGGAGGTGAGAGATCCACAGAGAATTAGATAACTGACTGCTATAAAAACAAAACCAATGTCTTGAGTCCATGCGACAATTTTACCTGCATATTTAGGATATATCGCGTCTCCTATCTCCTTCCAAGTTGATCTTGCTCGAATCTTTCCTTTTTTCTCGTCGCTGTCGTACAAACTCTCGGCTAACACTTTACCTGCGTACCAGGTGATAATTGGCAGTAAAAACAGTGATATCACAGCCGTGATTCCACCCTTTTTGATAGAATACGGCAAAGCAAGCAATTCAACCCCTTCGATGAAGTTTATCAAGTTCATTGTTGCCTTCCATGTCGAGGATGTCCCTTCAGGCGGAGATGCAGCGCTTTCAGTCTCTACATAGTTCTCACTTGAAACGCTTTCATCATCTGAAGAACTTTCGGCGTCCGAGGACTGCAGTTCCAAGACTGTTTCTTCGTCACTATTCACTTGTGGCAGGTTGCGATAGCCTTGTTTCATTTCTTTGTTTATTGCGAAATATCTAAAAGTAAAATAGAAAAGGTGAGCAATGTTTCGTGTAAACCTCAAATAAACCATTTGCATAATTAACAGAATTTTATGATGTATATACAGTGGAACCTATCCTTTGGGACACCTCTATTCAAGTGACACCTCCATTTGGGGGACACAACATTTGGTCCCCGAAAAATGTTGACATAATCTTTGTATTTGTTTCCTCTGGTGAAGGGACACTTCTATTCATGGCAAAGGGTCTCTTTTTCGATTCTGGATTCAACGTCTATTCAGGGTACACCTTACCAGTCAAAAGGTAAGGCCCGGTTCAGACGCCGTACTTTTCATGAGCCGAACCTAACACATTGAATTAAGTACATGAAAAGTTCGGCGTCTGAATCAATTAGGAATGCCTGTTTCAATTTGGAACGGCTCAGCCGTTCTTTTCGCCTAGCCCGGCCGGGAATTTCGACTTTGGAACGCCTTTGATTCAGACACCGAACCTTTCATGTACCGAGCCAAATGCAGAAATTCTTATAACGTATTTTGTAAGCAGTTTGACCGAAATGTGCATTTTTCGCCTTCTGAATTTAGTTCGGCTGGAACTAAGATCGGCGTCTGAATCACTTTAGCCAGTCTAAATAATTTGGGTCGGCCTTAATTCTAATTAGGTTCGGTTCATGAAAAGTTCGGCGTCTGAACCGGGCCTAACTAACCACAAAAATCCTTGTTAAGTCTTAGTTTTCAGTGGTCACAATGGCGACTACTTTCAAAACATGAACTTATTCACTAAAAAATCGATGTACTGCATTTGTGGGACTTCAGCACACAACATCGCAGTGATAGGTTAATCATTGATTTTGTGTACATTATCTAGCTGGGTGAAATAACGGCCGCAGCAGATTCCAAGGTAAAATTTAATATACATAAAATATACAAACGCCCAGCGCAACCTCCATTCAGGAGACACCTCTGTTCAGGGAGCACTTGGCCTTGTCCCGAGGGTGCCGTCCCCCGAGTAGAGTTTCTACTGTATCTATTCCATATTTTCAGCTGACGTCAGGACAGCCAAGTTGGTTCTGGCGAACAAAAGCGTGAAACCAAGAGGGTACCACTAGGGCTAGTAGTTAACTGATGATTGGCCTCAAAAACAGTAGTGACTGATAACTGGCCAAAAAATAAGTAGTTAACTGATAAGTTAGGTGACGTTATTATTCATTCAAAATATTTCCCCAATTCTGATTGGCTGAAAGCACACCCATAATACACCATAACCAGTTACTGATGACCAAATTTGGAAGAATTTTGTGTTTAACGAGGAAATGACGTCAAAAATGCAGACTTCTGCAGGTTAATGCACCGTTAACCGAGAAGACCTGTGGACGAGATTGAGTTGTTTTCGTTGTAAAAATTAAAATGGCGGACACTTCACTCGTTTCAAGAGTGAGAACTACGGCTGGAACTAGGCGAAATAATGGCTAAAAACATAGCAAAAACAGCAAGAAGACAACTCGGAGGGCGACATCTGCTATTTGGAGAATATTTGCGGAGCTGGAGAAACCTAAACGTAAACTATTGAAGATAAACTTAACATCGCTACAGGTAAGCTAGTTTTAGCTACGTTTTTAAACTAGGAATTATTTTGAATGAATAATAAAACAATTATTGAATTCGGCTTTCGTATCATATGAAGAATTATGAAGATCTCGGAGGGTGTTATCCGCCTCGGCCTACGGCCTCGACGGATAAATATAACATCCTCCTCGATCTCCATAATTCTTCATAAGATACTCAGCCTCATTCATTAATTGTTAATTATATTAAGGTATCATCCAGGGTAAAAATTCATAAGTTTTCGAAATTTGCAATTTTTAAATGATTAAATAGAGCTAATCAAGAGCTTTCTTTTAAAAAAAAATCCCAGGAAAAAATGTTTTTTCTGTGCAGACTTATGGAGCGCAAAAGTTTTTTCTATGCTAATTACTTTTAATTGATCGTTGACAAGTCCTGTCATACTTGATACGCATGTCGCTTTTGAACCAAGCTAATATACAAGTATGTACTCACTGTTTTTCCTTGGATTTTGGAAGTGAATGCCTCCAAAGAAGAAAAAAAAGCTTGTCCGTTTTCGTACACCACTCCAAGCCGAAAGAAGACGACAAAATCGTTTTGCAAAGAGTGGGCTTCGAAATTAGCAGAGAGCGACGAGGGCTACTACTCGCAATCAAGAAAAATCGCTAAAAGATGACAAAGCTCCAGAAAAACCATTGAAACCACTGCGGAATCGATTTTAACGGGTTTCTTAGCGAGCGGGACAAGCTTTTTTGGCCGTGAAGCGGTCAGGCGAGCGACAAAGTAGCGAGAGGTCCCGCGCCATATAAAAATCGGACAAAGGACTGTTTTGAAAGTCTATTGTAGCGGGAGAGAAACTTCAAGAAAAACTCCAGGAAGCGGTTTGTTGTCAGTTTTTCCAGGGAAGTGTCGAACTTCTAGAAAATGTATCGAGTAAAAGTTGGCTTGGCTCAACTTGGCTTGTCCGGTGCGAAAATGAAAACTACCCGTCGCAAATAAGTAATGATTCTTTCTAGACAACAGAAAGGATCGAACAGAGCAGAGCCTTTGAAATAAATTGTTCATCTGTTGCCGGGTTTCCTTTTTAACCTTTTCCTACTGTGTCACTATTGTTGTCCCTTCTCTGGTATGCATCAACATTGACAGCTTTGGTGTTATAATCTGTTATAATCTCTTCACGGGTAATACGCCGCCAAAACTCTTTTTCCACTGTTTTCTCGAAATGAAAATCACGGCAAGTTGAGGGTACGTTTTAAACTCCAAGTCGGCAACCCGTTAACCAATTTGGCTGAAATTTGGGCAACTTACTGTCGGATAGTTTTTCTAAAAAACCGTGTCTGCGAATTTTGATTTCTTTTTTCGTTTTCGAGTTAGAGTAGTTTTTTCACAGGTAGTGCTAATGATTTGCTATCAGTAACTTCAACTGCTTATAACAAAAGAACAAACGCACTTGACAAAAATCTGAGACACGGTTTTTTAGTCAAAAGTATTAAGAAGCGAATGCAATTTTAATTGGCTTCTTCCGTTTATTTTTGGCTGGCCTGGACTTAAATTTACAGTGACACCCACTTTTAAAAAAAGCTTCTCATTTCTAAATCGCGTTAATATTTTGATTTTTTAAAAGGAATAAGCAATAATCTGGAACTATTAAGCTTTCAGAAAATGTTCAGTTTATGGGGATATTTATTAAAAGCAAAAGCGCTAGCGCCGATCAACGCGAAGAGGGTGCTTGAGGGTGGATGATACCTTAATTATACTGAACACAATCGTTGATTGTAATAAAAACAACAACGTTTTCCAAATAGCTTAACCAATTCGTGCCATTTATCTGTCCTATAGGGCGTTTTCACTCACGTGACCAACATCTATGCATATTATTGGAAGGAAAGAAAGCGTTTACATAAGAAATGGTTCAACTCCCACAGGACTGGTTTGGAACAGCAACATGGCCGCCATTTCATTGTTTTGGAACACCAATATGGCTGCCGTGACGTCGTGTGAAAAGGCTCATGTAGAAGGTACCAGGGCCGTGCCAGGCAAAGTCAGACATAGAGTTGTTTGCAGACAATTCAACGCCGAATAATTCAGCTTTAATGTTAACAGATTTCTGTGTTCGAAAAATGAAAGCATTGTTTTCACGGACTCAGAAGATCGTCAAGTTTAAGAGTACAACCTAGAGAAAAAAGCTGTTACTGTTATCATTGGATTTGGCCAGGAAATTCTGATGGCTCAGAGAAATCAGCATCTTTTGTTGAAGGACATAAAAATTTGTACTTACGAGAAAACATTTTTTAACTGATGTTGCAGATTTAACTATTACTTGTGAAACAGTTTCAGTTTCTTAAAACCCTTGGATGTGCCAAAAAAGGTACTGCTGCAAAAAAGGTAACATTAAGGGACGCGAAAGAGAACGTCGATAATTCCGTGGCGAGGTACAAAGATCAGTAGCAAATGTGAAGGAGCGCTTTAAATTGTACGACTTTTCGTGAGTGCAATGCATGCAATACTTTGCAGCTTACTTCGTAGTTCTTTTGAACAGTTGCTATACTTTGGCTCAAAAGCATTAGGCGTAATAGAAAGCACTCAGCAGGGACTCACTACGGCGACAGGAAGTAACCCTCTTCCCCACGCCAAAATCGGAAATGACCTTTCGCAGTAGCGCCAAATCCCTCAACAAAGACCGTCTTGTGGCGTAATCGCTACTACGTGAGTCTAAAATTCGACTTTTCTCCTATTTCTTACGATCACTGGTTTTAAAACCTATCATAGATTGTTTTCCATTTTATCAACAAAGTATTTGACGCTTCTAGTTTTCCGTAATTACCTCTTCCCTGCGTTTTACTTAGAGCGAAAGCAAATGAACCAGAAACCACGTTTGGGCCCGGGGGGCGGGTGGGTGAGGGAGGTTCTTGGGTTAATTTTTACTGGGTATGTGCCGCTGGCCTCTCAGAACCCCTACCCCATTATAGTCTATTCTGTCAGGCAAATATGTTATTTTCGCGATCCCAGCTTAGTCACTCTCTATTTTTATGAATTGACCCATTTTTTAGATTGAATGAAGAACACTTTATTTTTCATCTACAGTAAAAACATTCTGGTACGTTTGCTTACCGTAAATATGAAGAACTGTCTTACCCCAGAAAGTCCGAAAATGTGCAACCCCATTCTAGTAACTCTATTGAAAATGCGACCGCATTATGGTCAATCCAGTCGTGAAAATGGGACCCCATCCAGCGGCACATCCCCATTAACCTCTTATAAGAAGGTACTCCCCCTCCCAACCCCGGGTGTTTGGGTGCCTTCGTGTGCCGCTTGCGTGCCTGAAGCAAATGAGAAACCACGTGTAGGTTTTTACCTGCGTTCCCAGAAGTGCTAAAGGCTCATCTTGGTCAACGAACAAAGGATATATAGAAGGGATATTTCTATCAGCCTCTTCATCCCGTTGCGTAAAGGAGGAGAAAATCTTGGGTTTTCTTGAAACAGTACCCTCTGGACCATTAATTTGTTTCTCGTGACTATCCCGTGCCTGATATTTCCATGCCTGTCTCTCCTAGCGCTGCAAACTGTGACAAACGAAGACGAACTTGTAACGGCTGCGCAGCATGGCGGTTTTGGTCGGGCGCGCAAACAAGCCAAGGTGGTCGGAGTGCAGTGAGCTCCCCCGCGAGGAGATATGAAGTTGTGATGAGGAACCAGGGGCACCCAACGACAATTTTCGGAACAAAATCTGTTCGGAAGACGATTTGAGATCTAGAATTTTCGGAACATTTGTTGTAAAATTTCTTGCTTGCATGCCTCTCCTAGGATTTTCGAACAAATAAAAAATGGTATACTTGCCCATTTTTAACTAATTTTTACCCTAAAAAGTTCACCTAAAATTTTCGGGAGCCTATTTTCAGGCTAAAATTTTCGAAAAGGTAAGTTTTGATCCCTATAATTTTCGGATCAGTAGAATTTCAGCTAGGAAATCCGAACAGATGAAAAATTTTTAAGGGATAAAAATATGCCTTTATCTACCTTTTAAATACTAAAATACATTTAATAATGCTGTGTTTGAGTGGTTTTGAACTATATTCTCGTTGGGTGCCCCTGAGGAACTGGGTAGAGAACTTTCGTCCTGTTTGACAACGAACTGTACGTAGCAAAACAAGTCAAGATAAAGCGCGGTGAACGTGAACTCTTTACGAGACAAGAAGGTCACAATTCCAGAAGAAACATTTATTCCGCGTTCCACATTTATTCCGCGTTCCGCACAGGGTCGTCCAAAGTAATCAGTCACCCAATGTAAGACGTACAGGATCAGTGACAGAGTTGTTCAAAGTCAAGGGAGATATCAATACTCGTTCAAGTCCATGACCAGCATACTTGGCATTTGGTTCGTGGTAAATAGAGTATAATAGTGTAGTACAATATATCGTTAGCGTTATGATGGTATGTTTAATACTAACGCACAATGTTATCAGAATATATCACAAGTCTTGCTGACGTCAGCTTTCATACTGTGGCCTACATGTACGCGCGGTTTCGGTATTCGGGAAAAAATCCGATTCGGTTTTCGGTTTTTGGCGTATTTCTGTGCGGTTTTTCGGTTTTGGACCCCCTTACGCCGCTCTCCTCTAAATGAAAGAGATTCGGTAATCGTTAAGCTGTCTAGTGAAGTACATATGCAAGTACAAATTTCAATTGAGTATTAAGTCTCTTGGCTTTTGATAAGGGGAAAAAAGGTCTGTATGATCATGATCCAGTGAAGTCGAACCGCAATTCAGAGGGAAACTTTGAACAAAAATCTGTATAAATTTCAGAATTCACGCACAGTTGATAATAGAGAGTAACCACTTGTTCGTGGACTTCTCTGTCTACGTCTATTTATTGAGAAAACTATTTTTGACAAAGGTCTACTTTTCTAAGTACTTACTTGGTAAGTGAGAAAACGTACGTACTTCTTGGTAAGTGAGAAACTGACAAGTGTAGTTGCAGCAAGCGTCTTCATAGGATCTCGTACACTGCAATCACTGAGGCCAAAAGAGGCTCATTTTATACACAATTAAATCATGCTGCGGGCTATAGAGAAGTCATAGCGTATGCTAATTATTTGCATTTCACGTTCTGCGAACAAACTGAAAAGAACCGGTAGACTTTAAAGAAAGAAATGGATGACTGCAACTCACAACCTCAATCGGCTTTTGTTTTTTCTTGACTTAAGAATGCCTATTTTGAACAAATCGAACATTCTTTTTTGTGTATATAAGAGTGTTGTTTATCCGGCCCAGGCTGAATTTTCTTACTTTTCTCGATTTTAGGATGAAAATATCCTTGAAAATATTCTTAACAATAAATAATAGCTTATGGCTTTTCCGCTGTATTGGTGTGTCAATTACCAGTGTTCTTGTTGTTTAGTGAAGGGAATAATTTTTGTGCAGTTCAGCTAAAAACACTAAATTGTATTGTATTTATAGATTTTAAACACAAAATTGATTCCTTTTCAGACTCTCAGCCTCGGCTTTTCTTAAAATATTCTTAAAATTTCCAAATTTGTACAAAATTTGTACCAAGGAAACTATTAGCCCATGCCATGGCTATAAATAAATCGCCATCGTTCAAGAAAATTTTTTCAACGTTATCTAGCTGCTTTGATCTGTGGACTGTAAAATTATTCACATCCTCGTATCCTTTGTAATACTTGATACTTGGGTAATTTTCTTTTTCCGCGGTAAAAACTTTTTACCATGCGTAAAATAAGAAGAATTTCAGTAATGTTCGGAGAGAGGCTGGCCAACACGAAGCTATCTGGTATGATATGGTGGCTATCTGATATGTGACTCACATTGGAGATCGGCTTGCGCAGCTTTACGGTTATCGGCAGCAACGAATTTTGGCTCTTTGCACATTTCTGGTTAATTTTTTCGGTTACGGTTAACGAAAAGCAAAAATTAACTTCTTTTGTTTCAAAAATTAAATATTAATCAACTATATTTTTGAATAAGGGTCTTCGGATCATCGGTATGAATAAGCTATTCTTTTGAAAAAATTTTAACATTTGATGGATCATACTTTTTAAAGTGTTCACTTCTAATCAATATTTTACACTTAGAAATGTCAACGAGTCAATTTAAAATAATCTTTGTGAAAAAGCAAGCAGACACATAAACGCCCAACTCAGGCCAGGGCGCGACATTAATTATAACAAGTAATAGTTTCACGCTAGAGAAGGATTATTCGTGTGATGGGTTATCTGTTTGATGATTCGCGTCAGATGGTAATACGTCTTGAATTTGAAAATGGAATCGTTTTAATTTTAAATGAACAATCCGCCTGACTTTTCAGAACAGGATTATCCGTTCAGATAGCCTGTACAGCCGTCCCTGCATTCAGAAAATTTCGGAAGGAAAGGGGTGTCTGTGAAGCGCATTATGCAAGGCCAATCAGACGGATGATCATTTCTAACTCTAGTGTGAAAACGTATCGCCGAAATTCCGTGTCCAGTGTTTTAATGATAGCGAAGGACGCGCAGAACCGCTGTCTGCGTTGCCTTAATCCGTAAACCGCATTATTCCGTGCGGCTAATACGTTTCAGGTCCAGTGGTCCAGTGAGTTCGCCACCGAAAGCCTTGACGAGATTACGTGGCAGACGCCGGCAAAGGACTAAACGCGTAATGTCTACCATAGCGTCAGAAAAAACGATGTGTTTATATCGGCAACGTGTTTTTCAAACAGTGACATCTCTGCGTGTTGTTTCGTGGTGTTTTCGAGGGCGACCTCCGGAAAATTGCAAATATTAATCCCAGCAGAGCCACACTCGCTGGGAAAATTGGTTCCTGAGAGAGACGCCGGAAGTGGGACCTAAGTCTTGGTTAAGGCGCTTCGCCTAACGTGCGCACAGAATCACACTAGCCGGGAAATAAAAAAACGGAACCATAAGTGGCACAGTATCTTCCTTAAAAGTAGCAAATCAGGCTTACTTTCTTTACGGTTGCTTACTTTTTCCCTGTTACGGCTAACGATTCAAATTTTTCAGTTTTACGGCTATCAGCTAAATTTTGGCCGTTTACGCCTGTCAGTTGGCTTCATTGAGACCCTCTGATATGGCGGCTCTTCACATTGAGATCAGCGCGCCGGCCGGCTGCGGCAGCTTCCTTCGTTACGGCCCGCCTATATGTGAACAGTAGCCCTACTCTGTATGGGTTTTCGTGGTGTGAACAGCAATCTGGCTTGGAACCTAAAGCTCAGGTTATCAGCCGGATCAGAACAGAGCAGACACTGACAAACCAGGACAGTAGGCCTCGTGGGTTGGGTTAGGATGATGGGCGTTGCTGGTTCGGTGGTGTTTGGTATAATATTTCACAGGAGAATTCTGACAGCTGGGGTGTGGAATCAGGAGTCCTCAATGTGATGTTCAGATCACTGTGTGGTGGGGTGGCTGGAGATGTTCGTGATTCGTGTCATCAAGATCAGATTGGTAAGTCTCAGGTTAGTGTGGTCAGTTCTTTCAGACAGGGTCGGTCTTGATCGACTAGACAACTGTTCCATGGACTGGTTCGTTTGTTTATTTATTTTGTTTATTTTGTTCATCAGTTCGCTGATCCTGGATTAATCGTCTTCGGAAAAATGTCTCAGGTGGGGATCAAGATTCACGGGAAATCGGTGTCAAAATCGGGTCTTTCCTCAGTCAGGTCCAATTGCCTCTTCCGAAGGAGAGAAGAACTATCGATCAAGTTATGTATAACAAGGACAGATTAATAAAGGAGGAAACAGGACGATTATAGGAAGGGATGGTGGTTCATTGCGTGTTGACCAGGTGCCAGCCAAAGTGCTTTTTAAAACATTTTTTTTAGATGGTTTGTCTCTAATGGATTGGGAATATCGTTCAAAGAACTTCAATACAATGGACTGGTATAGAATGTGATTGCCTGAGTGGGGCGGATTGATTAGAAAAATAAATGTGGGATTACTAGGTTACAATAAATGTGTTCATCACGGTTTATTTTGGTGCATTGGAGTCTGGACAGACAGACAAACTCGTCGCGCTGGTACAGAATCCACAAACCAGTCGGACACTGGCTGTTTAGGGCGTCATCAGTGGTCATCTTCTCTTTTTAGGATAATCCGAAGCAATCTGTGATGCTCAGATTCAGCACTGGGAGAGATCTCTGTGACAAGTCTTATCCTTTTTCAGGATAACTTTTTAAAAGAGCAGAAAAATCAAATCAGTGAACAGGAAGCAGACAAACAATAAAATCATCATCCTTCAAAGTCCCGTCAGTTCAGCCAAAT
>CALNXK010000965.1:0-18572 GCA_942486035.1 Porites lobata | reverse complement strand
AAATAGATATATCCTTCATGTAATAGTAATAGATTGTTTATCTCCCTGTATACCCTGTATACCCTGTATACCCATGTATACCCTGTATACCTATGTATACCCTGTATACCCTGTATACCTATGTATACCCTGTATACCCTGTATACCTATGTATACGCTGTATACCTTGTATACCCTGTATACCTATGTATACCCTGTATACCCTGTATACCTATGTATACCCTGTATACCCTGTATACCTATGTATACCCTGTATACCCTGTATACTCTGTATACCCTGTATACCCTGTATACCCTGTATACCCTGTATACCCTGTATACCCTGTATACCCTGTATACCTATGTATACCCTGTATACCCTGTATACTCTGTATACCCTGTATACCCTGTATACCCTGTATACCCATGTATACCCTGTATACTTATGTATACCCTGTATACCTATGTATACCCTGTATACCCTGTATACCCTGTATACCCATGTATACCCTGTATACCCATGTATACCCTGTATACCCTGTATACCTATGTATACCCTGTATACCCTGTATACCTATGTATACCCTGTATACCCTGTATACCCTGTATACCCATGTATACCCTGTATACTTATGTATACCCTGTATACCCTGTATACCTATGTATACCCTGTATACCCTGTATACCTATGTATACCATGTATACCCTGTATACCCTGTATACCCTGTATACCCTGTATACCTATGTATACCCTGTATACCCTGTATACCTATGTATACCCTGTATACCCTGTATACCTATGTATACCCTGTATACCCTGTATACCCTGTATACCTATGTATACCCTGTATACCCTGTATACCTATGTATACCCTGTATACCCTGTATACCCATGTATACCCTGTATACCCTGTATACCCTGTATACCCTGTATACCCATATATACCCTGTATACCTATGTATACCCTGTATACCCTGTATACCCTGTATACCCTGTATACCCTGTATACCTGTATACCCTGTATACCCTGTATACCCTGTATGTGTATACCCTGTATACTTATGTATACCCTGTATATACCTGTATGTATACCCTGTATACCCTGTATACCCATGTATACCCTGTATACCCTGTATACCCATGTATACCCTGTATACCTATGTATACCCTGTATACCCTGTATACCCATGTATACCCTGTATACCCTGTATACCCTGTATACCCTGTATACCTGTATGTATACCCCCCTGTATACCCTGTATACCCTGTATACCCTATGTATACCCATGTATACCCTGTATACCCTGTATACCCTGTATACCCTGTATACCCTGTATACCCTGTATACCCTGTATGTATACCCTGTATATACCCTGTATACCCTGTATACCCCTGTATACCCTGTATACCCTGTATACCCTGTATGTATACCCTGTATACCCCTGTATACCCTGTATACCCTGTATACCCTGTATACCTATGTATACCCTGTATACCCTGTATACCTTATATGTATACCCTGTATACCCCTGTATGTATACCCTGTATACCCTGTATACCCTGTATACCCTGTATACCCTGTGTATACCCTGTATACCCTGTATACCCTGTATACCCTGTATACCCTGTATGTATACCCTGTATACCCTGTATACCCTGTATACTGTATACCCCCTGTATACCCTGTATACCCTGTATACCCTGTATACCCTGTATACCCTGTATACCTATGTATACCTGTATACTGTATACCTGTATACCCTGTATACCCTGTATTTGTATACCCTGTATACCCTGTATACCCTGTATACCCTGTATACCCTGTATACCCTGTATACCCTGTATACCCTGTATACCTGTATGTATACCTGTATACCCTGTATACCTTATGTATACCCTGTATGTATATACCCTGTATACCCTGTATACCCTGTATACCCTGTATACCCTGTATACCCTGTGTATACCCTGTATACCCTGTATACCCTGTATACCCATGTATACCCTGTATACCCTGTATGTATACCCTGTATACCTATGTATACCCTGTATACCCTGTATACCCTGTATACCCTGTATACCCTGTATGTATACCCTGTATACCCTGTATACCCTGTATACCCTGTATACCCCCTGTATACCTATGTATACCCTGTATACCTATGTGTATACCCTGTATACTATGTATACCCTGTATACCCTGTATGCCCATATACCCATGTATACCCTGTATACCCTGTATACTTATGTATACCCTGTATACCCTGTATACCCTATGTATACCCTGTGTATACCCTGTATACCCTGTATACCCCCTGTATACCCTGTATACCTGTATGTATACCCTGTATACCCTGTATACCTATGTATACCCTGTATATACTGTATACCCTATGTATACCCTGTATACCCTGTATACCCTGTATACCCTGTATACCCTGTATACCCTGTATGTATACCCTGTATACCTATGTATACCCTGTATACCCTGTATACCCTGTATACCTGTATACCCTGTATACCCTGTATACCTATGTATACCCTGTATACCCCCTGTATACCCTGTATACCTATGTATACCCTGTATACCCTGTATACCTATGTATACCCCTGTATACCTGTATACCCTGTATACCCTGTATACCCTGTATACCCTGTATACCCATGTATACCCTGTATACCCTGTATACCCTGTATACCCTGTATACCCTGTATACCCTGTATACCCTGTATACCCATGTATACCCTGTATACCCTGTGTATACCCTGTATACCCTGTGTATACCCTGTATACCCTGTATGCCTATGTATACCCTGTATACCCTGTATACCCTGTATACTCTGTATACCCTGTATACCCTGTATACCCTGTATACCCTGTATACCCTGTATGCCTGTATACCCTGTATACCCTGTATACCCTGTATACCCTGTATACCCTGTATACCCTGTATACCCTGTATACCCTGTATGCCCTGTATACCCTGTATACCCTGTATACCCTGTATACCCTGTATACCTATATGTATACCCTGTATACCCTGTATACCTATGTATACCCTGTATACCCTGTATACCCTGTATACCCTGTATACCCTGTATACCCTGTATACCCTGTATACCCATGTATACCTGTATACCCTGTATACCCTGTATGCCCTGTATACCCTGTATACCCTGTATACCCTGTATACCCTATGTATACCCTGTATACCCTGTATACCCTGTATACCCTGTATACCCTGTATATATGTACCATGTGTATACCCTGTATACCTATGTATACCCTGTATACCCTGTATACCCATGTATACCCTGTATACCCTGTATACCTGTATACCCTGTATACCCTGTATACCCTGTATACCCTGTATACCCATGTATACCCTGTATACTTATGTATACCCTGTATACCCTGTATACCTATGTATACCCTGTATACCTATGTATACCATGTATACCCTGTATACTCTGTATACCCTGTATACCCTGTATACCCTGTATACCCTGTATACCCTGTATACCCTGTATACCCTGTATACCCTGTATACCCTGTATACCCTGTATACCCTGTATACCCTGTATACTCTGTATACCCTGTATACCCTGTATACCCTGTATACCCTGTATACCTATGTATACCCTGTATACCCTGTATACCTATGTATACCCTGTATACCCTGTATACCCTGTATACCCATGTATACCCTGTATACCTATGTATACCCTGTATACCCTGTATACCCTGTATACCTATGTATACCCTGTATACCCTGTATACCTATGTATACGCTGTATACCCTGTATACCCTGTATACCCTGTATACCTATGTATACCCTGTATACCCTGTATACCCTGTATACCCTGTATACCCTGTATACCCTGTATACCCTGTATACCCTGTATACCCTGTATACCCCTGTATACCTGTATGTATATGCCCTGTATACCCCTGTATACCCTGTATACCCTGTATGTATGTATGTATACCCCCTGTATACCCATGTATACCCTGTATACCTATGTATACCCTGTATTGTCTGTATACCCATGTATACCCTGTATACCCATGTATACCCTGTATACCCTGTATACTCATGTATACCCTGTATACTGATGTATACCCTGTATACCCTGTAGATCCTGTATACCCTGTATATTCATGTATACCCTGTATACCTTGTATACCCTGTATACCTTGTATACCCTGTATACCCTGTATACCCTGTATACCCTGTATACCCTGTATACCCTGTATACTCATGTATACCCTGTATACCCTGTATACCCTGTATACCTTGTATACCCTGCATTCCTTGTATACCCATGTATACTTATGTACTCCCTGTATATCCATGTATACACTGTATACCCTGTGTGCCTGGTATAGCCTGTCTACCCTTTAGTAAAAAAATCATGTTTGATATACAAAATAAATCTTTTATGTAAACAATTTAATATTGAAAATAAATCAGTTACTTTAAAAAAAAACCCTTCTGCTTTCCTACAGTTTGTCAGTACATTTTAAAAACCACCAAGTCAATCTGATAAGTGCAAACAAAAAAACTAAACTTCTACTCCACCTATACAAACGAAAAAAAAGTACTCTGAATTCATTTAGCATATCAGGAAGCCTGAACATAAACGCATCGCCTTCAAATTTAAGATAGGAAATCACAAATCTGAAAGATTTACAATCCGCAAAACTCCCGAAGACCTAAGAATTTGTGATCACTGCAGTCTAAATTGTTGAAAATTAAATACACTTATTATTTCATTGGTCCTTAAAAAGTCTCTTTTCACTAAAATGAATGACGAAATACGTTATTTACAAATTAAAATACTAATGATAAAATCTGTTTTCTTTTTAATATTAATACTGATTCGTACATGCGCAAGCTTACTGCTACCTTCGTCTTCCAAGTATTTGAGAGACGAAAGAAGAATAATGATAATAATAATCGATAAATTATCCCATTCTATTACATCTGTAACTCCTTTGCAATCTTCGTCTTGATATTATTGTATTTCAGTGTACAGGTAACACCATGTTAAAAAATATATAGTAATACTAAATAAACTTGTTGTTGTTGTTGTATTCTTTGTATTTCCTTTATCTTTCCATTTTCAAGAGCAATATCCTATAAATGCGATATCACAGCGACGTCAGTCATTAAATTGACAGATGATGACAATAGAGGGTCATTTGATAAGGTAGAATTCGTAGCCCTTTAATTATTGCTATCATATCATTTTATTTAATTCTACTCATGTGTCTAGAAAATTTATTTTAATTAGAGAAATGATCGCCAGGGTGAAATTGTCGAAGAATATGTTGGGATTTAATTTTAGGGATATTTATCTATTTGTCGTTTTATTGTTGTTTTGGTTCAGTAGTATTTTAAATGAATAAGATCATTAAACAACATCGATCTAATAGTTAGCATTTCATCATCGATTTGTATATATTTACGTTTTACTAACATTTCAACGTACTTCATAATGTTTTATCCTCAACGAACTATTTCATTAAGGAGGCTGACGACCACCACACCTTTTAGCCTAAAATTGAATGACGAATAGTTTCAAAACCCTCGTTTGCTGTGTTACCAAGTTTTTAAGACTAAAAGGCTCTTCATATTCAATTCTACTTCCTGAGCCAAACTTTTCTTATTTCCTCAACCTTCAGTAAACTAGAATTTCAAACTGTAGTTTGGCATAAATTTTCAACCTAGCGAGTTGCATCTTGTTCGGAATCTTGTATTGTATTCAACTCTTCAGGACTTTTCAATTTCTCAAATTTTTGCACGAACAAAGAAACCGTACTTAATTCCACATTCTTTTTATTTTTGGTTCGGTGCAGCTGCAAAGCGCCTACTTTTCGCCTAAACGACGGTATTTGTCTGTGGGAACATTCTCTCTATCGTCTGCACTAAATAGAGCTCAGCTGAGAGCTGCAGTGCTTGTAAACACTTAGTCACTTGAATTTCCACCCTTGAGCTGAACCGACTATCAAGAATACTGGAAGCTTAACTGACAACCGTACGTCCTACTTTGAACCCACTTTAACGATCTGTCCCGTAGAAAAATTGTCTAGATATTTAAACAGATTTCTCCAATCCTGAGAATCAGATGAAATATGTGGACAGCAGTGAAGAGTGATATGTTAGCTCGGATGGTTAACCTCGGTTTATCTGTCAACTTGTGCCCTTCCCAGGGAATTCTTTTGATTTTTCATAGCAGTAACAGTTGTATTAGTTGGGAACAAAAACCCAGAAAGGTAAAGAAAAGAGTGATAACACAATTCGCCCAGAAATTGGCATACTCCTCGTCAAACTACCCCATTCCATACACTCTAGGCCACGTAAGAGAGGCTATATGTAACCCGCAAAGGATACGCGAGGACAAACTGGTCAGTGTGTACGTACTCTTATCATAGTTAGTAGAGGAGACTAATTAGGAAACCCGGCAAACATCAAAGTTGAAAACAATGGTGCTGTAGGTTATGTTGGAAGCACCCTGACCGTGCACAATCCTTTGTTTTCTTTTCACAAATTATCAATGAAGAAATTCATGCAATGTTTCTATTGGTCAAAAACTTCCAAATGATAGGAATGCTATTGAACGTTGTGCACGGTCAGGTCCAAAAAAGCCAACAAAAACCTATAGCAAAGGGTTTCCCAACCATTCCACTTTAATTAACTACGCTGTTATAGAGGAACAAAAGAAGAAATTAAGTGAATAATTTAACGATATCGATGGTTGACATTTTTATTATTTTGTTACAATTTAAATACATTTGCGAATCATTGTATCCCGAAATGAGTTATGATATAACAAAATGTCGGAGTGGAATGTCGAATTAATGCAATACAAAATTATGTCTACTCAGTGGAGGCAACATAGACTACCCTACATTAAAAACTCTGATTAATATAACGCGAACTTTTATTAGTCATTTAAAGGAGCTACGTCATCGTTTGTGCGTATTGAATAACTTATCCCAATGTTTTTCAAGTTCGTCATTTGCAATCCACGTTAATCTTCTCTATCCTTGACCATCCTCGGTATCTTTCTGGCTTATTTTTTCCTCCTTAGTGTTTGTCAGCCTATCAAACTGGAATTTTATGGTTTCCTTCTTTTTTAAAGGTAATTTTTTATGTCACAAAAACTACTTGTAATGTTGTGACGTAACTCGTTTAACTAACATCACATTTCGGTATTTTCCACGAGGTTTAATGTGACAATTAAAAAATGCGTTTCGTAGCTACTACAGAATTCCCTTTCTATCATTGTTTTCTTTGGAAAAGGATCTTAATATCGTTATGTCACATTCATGTCCATTACCGCTTGATAACATTTTGAAGGAAGGAAATGGCCTCTAGTAACACCAATTACAGCAACAGAACATTGAAGCTTACAAATGTCGCGGAGGACTTCTGTGTCCGGAAGCCAGAAATAATTTTGCTTAAAGTATCAAACATGCAGATAAAGAAATGTTTTCTGTATGTATGTCTATATTCAAGAAAATAAGAAATTCTTCGTAATAACAGCTGGATTTGTGTTGTATTTAGTTCCAGAGTTCTGCAAGGTGCAATGGCGACATAGTCATCCTGATGAATGGCGTTGGCTTCCTTCCGCACCTCAGGTGAAATTTCCAATCACTGAAAAGATAACAAAATGGCCATTTCCTCAGAAACATCTGTAATTGTATACTTGAGCGTATTACTATGTTTGGTTGCAGAGAAACCAATATTGAAATAGTCTATTTTTTGTGACTGTTTACTTATCAAAATGCAAATTGATTCTGTTTAACTTCCTCTACTTCTACTTTACGAAATGTTATGTCTGCCTACTGGCCACTGTTCATGACATCTCATCCATTTATATGGTCATAAATGTTTTCTTTCTGAAAAACATCCATCTTTTCGTAAGCAGTAATACGATTCCAAACTTAGATCGTAATTCTCTCTCAGCAAATTACCTTAGAGGTGTTCTTCCTTGATCGTTTGGCAGGCAGATTCAGCTCTTTTCAGTAAGCGAGTCCTTTAGGCTATCCAGTATATTTCCTGTATTAACGAGACGATACAATCTGGGTTAGATATACCCCTACATGGAAAACTTAACCAAGTTACGATGAAAAAACATTAATTTTAAAATCAAGCCATGTAAGACACGCGGGACTAGTGCCAAGCACTATCGCACTTAAACAGTTTTGGCCTGCAGACAATTATATATATTTTTTTTTAACTAAAGTGTCACCATTCACTATTATGCACTATTTTCTATTCAATAAGCTTCTGAAGCTTTTATACCTCTTCTTGTTTTTTTTTTAGAGCCAGTTGGTTTGTTTTGTTTGTCCATGGTTTCTGCTTCTACAGGAAAAAATGATACAAAAGAACTAAGGAAGGGTGGATAAAGAGAAAAAAAGAAGAAAAGATTGAAGAAATTTAAATTAAAGTAAAAACACGGTGATTAAAATATCGTGGAAGCAAATAACATAAATGTCACCGTAATAATTGAGTGACTGGAACCTACAAATGAAGCTTTTCGTAGTATTATGTAAATTAATAATGTCATAACTCTATTCTCACCTTTTACTGCATTTACTAACAAGATATCATCAAGCTCCTAAAACAGACAGAAATTTATTGCAAGAACTCGCGTTGAAAGGACCCTTTTAACTCAAACAGGAAACGCGATGCAAACTTACCATCTATAGGTGACATGCTCATAAACAGTAGAAAGAAGATTCTGTTAACAGGAGTACCGCAATCGAGCAGAGCCCTTGACGAAACCAATAACAAAGTTCACGAAATAAATTTCCATGTGATGACAAATGCTACAGAGGATAAAAAAATAAATTTGAAAACAACATCTATAGAGAATATTTCTCACATACAAACCAGTCTTAAATCATTAATCGATAGCAATGACGAGAGTTCTACGTGTAGTGATGGTGAAAACGTGGAGAACAGTTTAAAGGCGAATGTCGAAAACTTTGTCATTCTTAGAAACGCTTTACAGTGGTGGAAAATGAGCAAGATCGTTGAGGAAAAAACGGGGCCAAAACTATTCAATTTCAAGAAGATAGTGACTTATGTTAGACCGTTAAAAACAAAGGCATTAATGGAAAATGAAACAGTAGCTGGAGACCCAACAAAAAGTGACAGAAAAAGGCTTACTGAACTAGCCTCGACTTGGGGATTTGACATTGTTGAGGTAACGGGTGACGGCAATTGCCTTTTTACGGCAGTCGCAATGCAATTGCAACAAATGATGAGCTTGAATGCACATAATGAATCATTGTTAATGTCGCACCTTGCGGAACAGATGGGAATAGACACATCTACATCCATCAACGATATTGGTAACATTCTCAGGAGTAAAGTCGTCCAAGAATTGAAGGGAGAACGAGTAGATTTTTATCAGTCATTTCTGCCCAGTGATGTAAACTTTTTTTCGGAGGCAGATCGTTTTATCCAATCGGGAACGTTTTCAGGTCCGCTAGGCGATCTTATACCTCTAGCAATCGCAAACGTTATTCAAATACCTTTATTTGTCTTAAATCCAAGTTTTTTGACTCCTTTTGTGATGATTTCTCCTGAAGGGATGGTGCAAGCCTCAAACGTCGTCTATCTCGCGTATAATGCAAGTGGTCCAGGACACTATGATGCGCTAATTATCTCCCAACGTGATCAGCAGGAGCGATTCACTTCTGAAACAAACAGCAATCTCGATGCTCTCGAGAGTCAGTCCACGCTTTGCACGGAGAAAGTGCCAATCTCAACTCCAAGAAAACCATGTCGATGCGGAGAAAAAAATAAATACAAATCAAAAGCAAAAGCGTCAAGGAACTACAAAGGCAGGTGCAAGTGCATCAACGAATACGGTACCTTATGAGCGCATGCAGTTGTTGTGGATGGTGCCAAGGCAAACAATGTGGGGGAAACCAAAGGCTTCCTCGAGACAAAAAATGTAGAACACCGAGAAAGCGAAGTAAAAAATACAGGCATACCGTGAAAGCGAAGCGATCAAGACTTTCACTGGAAGAAAATGACGAGAAAATCAAAGATCCTGGATTGAATGAGCTCGAGTTCTTTGTCATGCATGCTATTATCCAGCATGTCAACTCAAAGAATGATGTCAAAAATGACAACAGTCATTTTTGTGACATGTTTAGCAAAATAGTCAAAGTCGTAAATAGTTTCGCTTTTCTAATGGTTCTTCCCATATTTCACCATTCCTTACGGGTGCTTTACGATGAAAAAAGAAAGTATGATAAGCTAAAGAAACGTTAGATACTAGATACTAGATAGTATGTGTGCATGGACGTAATAGTAAGAAAACACCATATGATCGATAATGAGAACCGTATAATTTTATGCAAAGAATATCAATATAGTGTGCTTACTCTCACCAGATCTATATGAGATTCCCAAGAGATTCTAAACTCATAGTTGTTAAATTCGCTGTAAAGTTTTATTTATGTTTTGAACGCGAACCTGGGAAATGTTACGTTGTAACTAAACCAATACCTCCCTTTGCAGAGTACTATACTGTTTTGAGGTCTATGTAAGTTATGTATGTTTTATGTAATTTGCATCCTTCAAAGTCAAACCCTGTTTCCTCTTTTGATGTCCAAACCACCCCTGCGCAGAAATTTTAAGAGTTATAAGAAGTTGATATTATGCAGTAAACATCTAAAGTCGGTGGCCTTGGTAAATCACAATAAATTGAGCGATGAAGTTATTGTGTATTACCTAATTGTTTATCAGTTTAGCCTACTTCGGAATTTACATTGCCTTAGCCAATAATGTAACGCCGGACGAAATAATGAGTAATTAAAATAATAAGTAATTAAAAGTTTCATCTGATGAGGATAAAGGCTGTCCTTAATCAAAAATGCGAAAACTGTGTACTCGGCAATGGTTGAATGAGCTCATTCAAGCAATTTCTTTCGGACTCAAAGGGGAGTTAGGCAAGCCTGTCCCCTTTCCCCATATTTGTTTATTCTTGCTGCGGAGATCTTGGCCAAGACCGTCCGAAACAACAAGGGCATAACAGGTTTTTCTCTGGGTAATGACGAAGTTAAGATAAGCCAACACGCTGATGATACCACTCTTGTGTTAGACGGTTGAGAGAAATCCCTTATACCAGCAATACAAAGTTTAGATGATTTTTGTCAGATCTCCGGCCTCAAGTTAAACGATAGCACAACGGAAGCCCTTTGGATCGGTTCTAAGACAGCACATGAACAAATCCTTGTTTCAGGAAAGAAGTTTAAATGGCCAAAATATAAAGTCAAACACTTGGTCTGTGGCTGTCAACCGATCCGGACATGGTTTTGACGTTGAATTACAACGAAAAAACTGAAAACATTAGGAAGCTTTTGAGTTGCTGGAAATATTGCAGGCTCACGTTGTTAGGGAAAATTACTGTCCTTAACTCACTGACCGCATCACAACTGGTATACTTGCTCTTCCCTTTTACGCTCAAATCATTACGCTACAAAGGAAATAAATGACATGTTTTACCATTTTCTATGGAATGGTGAAGGTGACAAAATCAAGAGAAAAGTTATGATCAATGAACCTGAGTATGGAGGTCTGAAGATGATTGAACTTTATCCTTTCAACAAATGTCTTAAAACAACATGGGTTAAAAAGTACTTGGACGCTACTTAAAACGGAAAATGGAACGTTATCTTTGATCTATAACTGGAGAACTACGGCCGCAATCTCATTTTCCGTGGTAATCTCAACCGTTGAGACTCAACGTCTCTGACACTATGAAAGAGATTAGGGCAACGGACCCCGTAACTAAAGAAAAATTGGAATATTGGAAAGAAATAAACTTTGTGGATAAAGTAAGTTCTGATATCGCTTGTCAAGAACAGGTTCTGTGGTTCAACTCTTTGATAAGGATAGATAATGAAAAATTTCTTTTTAAAGAGTGGTTTGAAATAAGTATCTCCAAAGTTAAGCACGTCCAAACGGGAAACGATAATTTTCTGACTCTCAAAGATTTTGCCTCCAAACATGATTTAAGAGTACGCCCGCTCAGTTTTTACGGTTTACTATCAGCTGTTCAACGAATTCGCAAAAATGTTACCGATACTGCTGAGACAAAAGACTATAACTCTGAAACACCGAGTGAAAACTGAATTGTTAAAAGAGAAAAGCTAGGTCCATTAATTTACCAAAAGCTGACCAGAGCCAATAGTTTAACCGCACGTAAAAGCCAACTAAAATGACTTCAAGACTGTAACTACTCAGACGAAGAAGGAACATATAACTAAGAACTTGCCTATTTTATGGCGCAAAGTAGCACCAAACTGAGTTCCAATTTATACTATCACATAGGCGCATACCAACCAATGATTTCTGACTTAAAAAGGACGAAAAGAAAATGACATATATGCCTTTTGCAACAATTCCTCAGACACGCTAATTCATCTTTTTTGGTCTTGCCATGTTACATGAGTATACAGGGTATAAAGGGTATACATGGGTATACAGGGTATACATGAGTATACAGGGGTATACATGGGTATCCAGGGTATACAAGGTATACATGGGTATACAGGGTATACATGGGTATACAGGGTATACAGGGTATACATGGGTATCCAGGGTATACATGAGTATACAGGGTATACAGGGTATACAGGGTATACAGGGTATACAAGGTATACAGGGTATACAGGGTATACTGGGAGTACATGGGTATACAGGGGTATACAGGGTATACAGGGTATACAGGGTATACAAGGTATACAAGGTATACAGGGTATACAAGGTATACAGGGTATACAGGGTATACAGGGTATACAGGGTATACAGGGTATACAGGGTATACAGGGTATACATATACAGGTATACATGGGTAGGGGTATACAGGGTATACATGGGTATACAGGGTATACAGGGTATACAGGTATACAGGGTATACAAGGTATACATGGGTATACAGGGTATACAGGGTATACAGGGTATACATGGGTATACAGGGTATACAGGGTATACAGGGTATACAGGGTATACATGGGTATACAGGGTATACAGGGTATACAGGGTATACAGGGTATACAGGGTATACAGGGTATACATGGGTATACAGGGTATACATGGGTATACAGGGTATACAGGGTATACATGGGTATACAGGGTATACAGGGTATACAGGGTATACAGGGTATACATGGGTATACAGGGTATACATGGGTATACAGGGTATACAGGGTATACAGGGTATACAGGGTATACATGGGAGCATACATGGGGCATACAGGGTATACAGGGTATACAAGGTATACATGGGTATACATGGGTATACAGGGCATACAGGGTATACAGGGTATACAGGGTACATGGGTACATGGCATACAGGGGTATACAGGGTATACAGGGTATACAGGGGAGTACATGGGTATACATGGGTATACAGGGTATACAGGGTATACAAGGAGTACATGGGTATACATGGTATACAGGGTATACAGGGTATACAGGGTATACAGGGGTATACATGGGTATACATGGGGCATATACAGGGTATACAGGGTATACAGGGGGCATACTGGGGAGCACATGGGGGTATACAGGCATACATGGTATACAAGGTATACAGGGTATACAGGGTATACATGGGCATACATACAGGGCATACAGGGTATACAGGGTATACAAGGGGGTATACATGGCACATGGGTATACATGGGTATACAGGGTATACAGGGTATACTGGGAGTACATGGGTATACATGGGCATACAGGGTATACAGGGTATACAAGGTATACAGGGTATACATATACATGGGTATACAGGGTATACAGGGTATACAGGGTATACTGGGAGTACATGGTATACATGGGTATACAGGGTATACAGGGTATACAGGGTATACATACATACAGGGTACATGGTATACAGGGGTACACAGGGTATACAGGGTATACACAGGGGGTATACAGGGTATACAATACAGGGTATACAGGGTATACATGGGTATACATGGGCATACAGGGTATACATGGGTATACAGGGTATACAGGGTATACAGGGCATACAAGGGAGTACATGGGTATACAGGGTATACATGGGCATACAGGGTATACAGGGTATACATGGGTATACAGGGGTATACATGGGTATACAGGGTATACAGGGGTATACAGGGTATACAGGGTATACATGGGTATACAGGGTATACAGGGTATACAGGGTATACAAGGTATACAGGGTATACAGGGTATACATGGGTATACATGGGTATACAGGGTATACAGGGTATACATGGGTATACATGGGTATACATGGGTATACAGGGTATACAGGGTATACAGGGTATACAAGGGTATACATGGGTATACAGGGTATACAGGGCATACAGGGTATACAGGGGAGCATACAGGGTATACATGGGTATACAGGGTATACAGGGTATACAGGGTATACAGGGTATACATGGGTATACAGGGTATACATGGGTATACAGGGTATACAAGGTATACATGGGTATACATGGGTATACAGGGTATACAGGGTATACAGGGTATACATGGGTATACATGGGTATACATGGGTATACAGGGGTATACAGGGTATACAGGGTATACATGGGTACATGGGTACAGGGTATACAGGGTATACAGGGTATACAGGGTATACATGGGTATACATGGGCATACATGGGTATACAGGGTACACATACATGGGTATACAGGGTATACAAGGTATACAGGGTATACAAGGTATACATGGGAGTACATGGGTATACATGGGTATACAGGGTATACAGGGAGTACATACAAGGTATACATGGGTATACAGGGTATACAGGGTATACAGGGTATACAGGGTATACATGGGTATACATGGGTATACATGGGTATACAGGGTATACAGGGTATACAAGGTATACAAGGGATACATGGGTATACAGGGTATACAGGGGTATACAGGGTATACAGGGTATACAGGGTATACAGGGTATACATGGGTATACAGGGTATACATGGGTATACATGGGTATACAGGGTATACATGGGTATACATGGGTATACAGGGTATACAGGGTATACATGGGCATACAGGGCATACAGGGGTATACAGGGGTATACAGGGTATACATGGGAGTACAGGGTATACATGGGTATACAGGGTATACAGGGTATACAGGGTATACAGGGTATACCGGGTATACAGGGTATACATGGGTATACAGGGTATACATGGGTATACATGGGTATACAGGGTATACATGGGTATACAGGGTATACAGGGTATACAGGGTATACAGGGTATACTGGGAGTACATGGGTATACATGGGTATACAGGGTATACAGGGTATACAAGGTATACAAGGTATACATGGGTATACAGGGTATACATGGGTATACAGGGTATACAGGGTATACAGGGTATACTGGGAGTACATGGGTATACATGGGTATACAGGGTATACAGGGTATACTGGGAGTACATGGGTATACATGGGTATACAGGGTATACAGGGTATACAGGGTATACATACATGGGTATACAGGGTATACATGGGTATACAGGGTATACAGGGTATACAAGGGCATACAGGGCATACATGGGCATACATGGGTATACATACAGGGTATACATGGGTATACATGGGTATACAGGGTATACAAAGGCATACATGGGTACATGGGATGGGCATACATGGGTATACAGGGTAGGGTATACAGGGCATATACACATGGTATACATGGGTATACATGGGTATACAGGGTATACAGGGTATACAGGGTATACTGGGAGTACATGGCATACATGGGCATACAGGGTATACAGGGCATACATGGCATACAAGGCATACATGGGTATACAGGCATACAGGGTATACACAGGGGCATACAGGGTATATACTGGGAGCACATGGGTATACATGGGTATACAGGGTATACAGGGTATACAAGGTATACAAAGGTATACATGGGTATACAGGGCATACATGGGTATACAGGGTATACAGGGTATACAGGGATACATGGGTATACATGGGTATACAGGGTATACAGGGTATACAGGGTATACTGGGAGTACATGGGTATACATGGGGGTATACAGGGTATACAGGGTATACAAGGTATACAAAGGTATACATGGGTATACAGGGTATACATGGGTATACAGGGTATACAGGGTATACAGGGTATACTGGGAGTACATGGGTATACAGGGGTATACAGGGTATACAAGGGTATACATGGGTATACAAGGTATACAGGGTATACAGGGTATACAAGGTATACAGGGTATACAGGGTATACATGGGTATACATGGGTATACAGGGCAGAAATGGGTATACAGGGTATACAGGGTATACTGGGAGTACATGGGTATACATGGGTATACAGGGTATACAGGGTATACAAGGTATACAAGGTATACATGGGTATACAGGGTATACATGGGTATACAGGGTATACAGGGTATACAGGGTATACTGGGAGTACATGGGTATACATGGGTATACAGGGTATACAGGGTATACAAGGTATACAAGGTATACATGGGTATACAGGGTATACATGGGTATACAGGGTATACAGGGTATACATGGGTATACATGGGTATACATGAGTATACAGGGTATACAGGGTATACAGGGTATACAGGGTATACAAGGTATACAGGGTATACAGGGTATACAGGGTATACAAGGTATACAAGGTATACTGGGTATACATGGGCATACATGGGTATACAGGGTATACAGGGTATACAGGGTATACAGGGGTATACATGGGTATACATGGGTATACAGGGTATACAGGGTATACTGGGACAAGGTATACATGGTATACATGGGTATACATGGGTACACAGGGTATACAGGGTATACAGGGTATACAAGGTATACAAGGGTATACATGGGTATACAGGGTATACAGGGTATGGGGGTATACATGGGTACACAGGGTATACATGGGTATACAAGGTTGGACATGGTATACTACAGGTATACATGGCATACATGGGCATACAGGGTATACAGGGTATACAGGGTATACTGGGAGTACATGGGTATACATGGGTATACAGGGTATACAGGGGTATACAAGGCATACAAGGTATACATGGGTATACAGGGTATACATGGGTATACAGGGTATACAGGGTATACAGGGTATACTGGGAGTACATGGTATACATGGGTATACAGGGTATACAGGGTATACAGGGTATACAAGGTATACAAGGTATACATGGGTATACAGGGTATACATGGGTATACAGGGAGTATACAGGGTATACTGGGAGGGTACATGGGTATACTGGGGAGTACATGGGTATACAGGGTATACAGGGTATACAGGGTATACAAGGTATACAAGGTATACATGGGTATACATACATGGGCATACAGGGTATACAGGGTATACAGGGCATACAGCATGGGTATACATGGGTATACAGGGTACATGGGTATACATGGGTATACAGGGGGTATACAGGGTATACAGGGTATACTGGGAGTACATGGGTACATGGGTATACAGGGCATACAGGGTATACAGGGGTATACAAGGTATACAAGGTATACATGGGTAAACAGGGTATACATGGGTATACAGGGTATACAGGGTATACAGGGTATACTGGGAGTACATGGGTATACATGGGTATACAGGGTATACAGGGTATACAAGGTATACAAGGTATACATGGGTATACAGGGTATACATGGGTATACAGGGTATACAGGGTATACTGGGAGTACATGGGTATACATGGGTATACAGGGTATACAGGGTATACAGGGTATACAGGGATACATGGGTATACATGGGTAAACAGGGTATACAGGGTATACAAGGTATACAAGGGCATACATGGGGCATACATGGGTATACAGGGTATACAGGGTATACAGGGAGTATACTGGGAGTACAGGGTATACATGGGTATACAGGGTATACAGGGTATACAGGGTATACATGGGTATACATGGGTATACAGGGTATACAGGGTATACAAGGTATACAAGGTATACATGGGTATACAGGGTATACATGGGTATACAGGGTATACAGGGTATACTGGGAGTACATGGGTATACATGGGTATACAGGGTATACAGGGTATACAGGGTATACTGGGAGTACATGGGTATACATGGGTATACAGGGTATACAGGGTATACAAGGTATACAAGGTATACATGGGTATACAGGGTATACATGGGTATACAGGGTATACAGGGTATACAGGGTATACTGGGAGTACATGGGTATACAGGGTATACAGGGTATACAAGGTATACAAGGTATACATGGGTATACAGGGTATACATGGGTATACAGGGTATACAGGGTATACTGGGAGTACATGGGTATACATGGGTATACAAGGTATACAGGGTATACATGGGTATACAGGGTATACATGGGTATACAGGGTATACATGGGTATACAGGGTATACAGGGTATACATGGGTATACAGGGTATACAGGGTATACATGGGTATACAGGAGAATGGACATTCTATTACTGTTATATGAAACACTAGGTCTATTTGGCGTAAGCGTAACATGAAAGAATAAC